>JAYJMB010035647.1:0-18320 GCA_036873735.1 Pouteria campechiana
CTCTCTCTCTCTCTCTCTCTCTCTCTCTCTCTCTCTCTCTCTCTCTCTCTCTCTCTCTCTCTCTCATGGAAGCCTACCCAATACCATCTTTCTGTTCTTCAACATCTTCTTCCCACTTCCTTCCTTTCTCATCCAGCATGAGTGCTCCACATCGCTTTGGCAATCCAGATATAAGCACGAATGGGCTTTGGGGACAGAACACGCAGATTGATGCTCCAAACTCCAGGGGGAATGGCTCCTCTCAAAATGGTCTGTCGGGTGGACAACAGCGACACATGATCAAGAAGGGCCCCAAAAAGGTTAGGAAGCCCAGATACGCTTTCCAAACAAGGAGCCGTGTTGATATATTGGATGACGGCTATCGTTGGAGGAAATATGGACAGAAGCCTGTTAAGAACAATAAATATCCCAGGTATATTTACTGGTATTAGAATCTGGTTTCTGCCTATCATTCACAAGATATATTGGTTTTTACTAATTGCCCGTAAAATCTTCATCTGATCATACATCAAAAGGCATGTTTCAGAAAAATAAAATATAGGTTTCGTATAATTCTTTAACCAAATGTTTGATTGCCTCGAGCTTATTCTTATTATTTCCTCTTTCTAGCTAGCAAATGTTTTTTCATGGTTATGTCACATAATGACTCGATTCGCACCAGCCAGCTTCACAGTTGTGGCTTCAATGGGGAACCTGTTATGTGCCTAAAAAAATTATTATTATTTCCTCTTTCTAGCTTGCAAATTTTTTTCATGGTTATGTAACACAATGACTCGATTCACAGCAGCCAGCTTCATAGTTGTGGCTTCAGTGGGGAATTAGATGTCCACCACGACCACTACCTGTCATGTGCCTAAAAAAATTATTATTTCTCCCCTTGCCATTACTATACATATTGATACTAAAAATAACTATTGTAGCATGAGCAGTGAGAGAACCTCCTGCGATGCCCCTAACACCATTTTCTCTAGTAAGCATCCTACAACTAAAAATAATAACTATCTCGATTAGAGTTTTTTGTAAAATGAAGTAGATAAGATAAAGAGACACAAGCCAACAATGACCGGTGAAATTATTGATTTTTAAACCTAGTTAGATGTTTGAGTGGGTAGATGAGTTATCATAAGATTTGCCAGGGTAGCTATAACAATACAAATAGAGAACTAAAATGGAAAAGATTAGAACGAATGAGATAATTTTAATTTATGAATGTCATTTATTAATTATACTTATTATGTATATTAGAAAATTGTATGTTCACATCTCAGATCAAAAATGGTCTTAATTACATATTTATGATAGAAGAAAATCTTTAATCAAAAAGAAAAATATAATGCATTTAGAAACTTAAAAAATGAAATACTCTACTCTAAGTGAGTATGTTATCTTTGGGATTACTGAGCATATTGCGATGACTTAAAATTTTGTAAATTACCTCAAGTCAATTGGCAAAGAAGATGACATGACTCTAGACTGAGTTGCTAAACTTTAGATCAACTTAAAGAATAAGTTTTTTTTATCCTATTAGTTTATCCCAGAAAGAATAAAAATCAGGTGACCTCTTGGTGTCTATACTTGAAAGAGACTAAGAACAATAGATAATTTGGGGTTGCTCGGCTCTTCTTATAATCATAGAAAGCTTAAGAAAGATGGGTGACTTTGATTAAGTCACAACAAGTTTGATTCGATTAATCACAACTTAGTAACTTAGTGACTCAGCTATCTCATATTCTCGAGAGAAGCTTAAGAAGAACGAGACAAGGTAGATTGGGCATTTGGACTTAGTAAAGGCCTAACTCTCTTAATTACCTATAAGAAACTTAGAAAAAGAGGGATCGAGTTAACTGGGTTTGATTTAATGACTTACGCTTGGGTGACTCAACAAGTGCTTAGCTCTTTGAATTACCTTTGAAAAACTTAGAAAAAATGGGACTAGGTTGACTGGATTTGATTTAGTGAGTTACGTTTGGGTAACTGAGCAAGGACTCAACTCTCTCAATTGTCAATGAAAAGCTTAGAAAAAGTGAGACACTCACATGGCTTGTTCTCAAGGTATGTCAAGCAACCATGGTTACCTTGAAAGCAATGAGGACTTTCCTTGTGGGGAAGAAGCTGCTGCAAGTAGGGGTGCAACTCAAGTTATTCAGGATCGGGTTAAGGTCAACCCTAACCTTAATCCAACTTTATTTTTAAAATCTCAACCCTAACCTAAATTTATTAGGTTGGGTTCGAGTAGAATTTGGGTTATGTGAATAAGTAAAAAAGTGGCTATTCAATTTCAAGCTCACATAGTTGGTTTCCTTGGTATGTAAATTGTTTATTATGCTATGATCTAATATGTAAATTATTGGGGTGCAACTTAGATCATTTGGGTTCAGGTTGAAGTGTAATTGAATATTTATAACTCAATAGTCACTTCACTTAGAAAGATGACGAAAGGAAGAGATGAAAAGCTAGGAGATAGATCACTGCATATGATAGCACTTGTATTGCTAAACACTTTTAGTTTAGGGCCTTTAAAACACTTGAAAGATGAGGATAAAAATAAGAATTTTTGAAAACTTTAGCATATAAGATTGGATGTGTGTAATTTGTTTTGACTTCAAAAAAGAAATTTTCAAAAAAGACATGGGGATAGGGATGAAAATAGGGAAATAAGATCAATTGGAGTAAAATATATTTGTACTAAGAATAGAGATAGGGATCATGAGAATGATAAAAGATTGTTAGGTCATTTGTGCTTCACAAAAGAAATTTCAAAAAGAAGAAACAATGTAATATCAATTATGAGAAGCAAAAAATTTATAGTTTTTAATTATGCAACCAATAATATACAATTCGAGCGGGTTTCAGGTTGGGTTATCATCAACTATAATCCAACCCAAACTAGAATTCGGGTTAACTGAATTTGGGTTCGAGTTAACCCAAACTCAAAACTAGTGAATCCAAATCCTTAAAAATGTCGGTTAGGTCCGCCGGGTTTGAGGTTACAAGTTGCACCTCTAACTGCAAGCTTTCTCTGCTCTCTAAAGAAGGCCTCTGGAAGAAGAAGAATTGTCCACACTTTAGAACTCTCTAAGGAAAAATAAGATCTCGAAGAAGAAGAAAGATCCATAGTTTTTTCAAAAATCTCGCCTTTTATAGTTAACATAGGCAACTAGTGTGATGGAACACCTTTTTGGCATAGTAAAGCATCTTGGCATTACCAAGCTTACCATGGTGGAGCACTGCTGGCATGGTAGAGCCTCCTTGATGGCACGACAAAGCCTCCTTAGCATGGTGGAGCCCTAATGGTGTGGTTGGGCTCTGGCATAGTGAAACCTCCTTGGTGGTGTGGCGAAGCCCTAGTGGCATGATAGAGCACCTGGACTGATGGAGTGTTGGCTTTATCACACTACTAAACTTAAGCAATCAGCATTGTAGAGCCTTTACATGGCAAAGCTTTGGTGTGGCGAGGCTCTGGTATGATTAAGTTCCATGCGTGGTGGGGCTTGCTCTACCACACCACTAAACTTGAAAATTTTTTGAGGTTATTAATTATATTTTTAATTTGAATGGTTCAACCAAAAATGTAATTGCATGATCCATTTTGAAATACTAATTAAGAATACCCTATTGCAAGCTAAACAACTCAATTAAAATAACAAATGATTAAATGCTTGTTTTATTACATGAATTACTCCTTGTGTGATATAAAATGTTGCTTATATAAACTAGTGACACTTGATTTCACTTAACGGTTTAAGTTATCCAACAATAGCCATGCCATGATTATGAGAAACCCAAAATTACTTGAATTAAATTCCTTTCATAGTGTAATACCCTTGTGTTATAGATTGCTTAGTAGACTAGCAATGCGATTCAAATGCATGATGTCAATGAAGCAAGATAGGCAAGATGGTCTTATGTTAGATCAGGGGTTCTAATGCGGGATTATGAGATGAATCCAAGGCGAGAGCATGAGATAATTCCAAGCGCGGGATCATTGATGCAAGTTGTATCATAGATGCAGATTATATGGAGCATGCAGGATACATTGGTAATGCTTATTACGGATTGACAGGGATTGAAGCATCAATGCATTGAGGTCCTTGTTGGGCAAATGTAACAAGGATGGTTCCAAGTGATCTTAGTACGAGCAGCGGATTAGGAGTACTGTCAATCAAATAAGACAACTTAAGTGGATGGCTTTCCCAAGTTTTCAAATGGCATGTGATGATGTGGTGGTGACATAGACCTCTACAACATATATAGCAAGGGCTTAGACCAAGTCCTTAGTAGTTGGAGATGTGTCCTAGGAGGGCACATGACACCTTTTTAGATGTAGGACATGTGTGGGACATGCGTCACTAAATGAATGAATTATGAATATGTGACTTGAGGATGAGCTAACATGTGTCATAGTTGGTTAGTTTGTACACTATATAAACCCATGGGCATCACTTGTAAGGGATTAAAACTTGAGATACATGATAAGGGTCTCATGGTGAAGTGTTGTGGGCAAGCTTTGTACAATATACTTTATGACATTATTTTCTTAATAATAAGGTTGGAAAGCTTTGATTTCCTGTAAGTTGGTTGTATTACTTTGCTTCCAGTTCATTCTTTGTTTTTTTTGGATTAATTTTTGCATTTGATACACTTCCTCTCTTGAGTTAGGCTACTAAGGTGTTGGATTCTTAGTCGAAATCACTAACTAATCAGTAAGAATTATTACTTGCTAACATTCAATCTATCTGTGACATTTAGTGACCTAGAATGGGTTCTATAATTCGAATGATTTAATTTCATCCATGTCCTCACACACGCATTTCCCGCTAGATCTGAATATTCATTTTGGTCCATGAAGTTCCCATCTGTTTTAATTTTTTGAGTGCCTGAGGATCAGATAGGCCTGAACATTTTCATCTGAAGACAAAACTACAATTTAACGTGAGGAAAAAGATTACAAAGCATTCAATGCGGTCTCTCAAACAAAAAGGCAGTTTAAAGGTTTTACTGACATAGTAATGTGTAATTTTTCTCTCACATAAAGTTGAATGTGTAATTTCGGCTTATGTTTATCTTAGGCGGCCCATGTAGCAGATGCCATTTGCTGATGATATGAGGACCAAATGAGTCATAGTTTATATTCTTCTGAAGATTAATATCATTGGTGCCTCTTACACATCTAACAAAATGAAAATTGTTAAGTGGGTCTCTGCGATCCGCATATCTAACATCGGTTGCATAAACAATAAGGTAGGCTGGCTCGTGAAATGCTTTGTTAAGGCATGATTTTATTAAAGGGGTTTTTTCTTTTCCTCTAGAATGTATTTAATTAAGCATGTCTTCTTTCGATGACATTTCCTGCGTTTGCTATTGCGCCGGTTTCATTTTTCAATTAGGCAACTAATTTTCACAATGGCGATGGTTCATCCAAAGAATCCAAAGTAGCTTAATTAAATTTAAAGGAAACAACTGAAAAGTGACATGCACTCATAAAAAACTCTTCAAAGATGGTTCTGTGTATTTATTTTCGATTTCCATTTCTGCTTTGGTTTGCAGAAGCTACTACAGGTGCACCCATCAAGGATGTGGTGTGAAAAAGCAGATTCAACGCCTATCAAAGGATGAAGCAATCGTCGTGACTACTTACGAAGGAATCCATTCTCATCTAATTGAGAAATATACTGATAATTTTGAGCAGATCTTGGCCCAAACGCAAACCTATTCTAATTTTTAAAATCTTAGGTGGTGTTTGAACTAGTGGAAATGACTCGTTTGTAAAATGTAGTCGTTGCGTAGAAATACTGAACTAGCTAGCATACAAAAGCTTGTTGTTTATGGCGACCGGAACTCTGGATGTGCTGCATATAATGCATATTTAATAAATCGTGTATTATTGTTTTAAAAGATTGTAATAGCACACTTTTATGCTTTCCCGTTATTAATTTGAACAATTTACGACAGGGCATGGATGCCGCAGATTATCAAAGCGGAAAATGCAACAGTATTGGAAGCAGTGAGATGAACACATGCGTGCAGTCTCTGCATTTGTAATTATTGTTTGTTGTGTTGGACTCGAAAGGCCCACACATGGACAAGTTTGCAGGTCCATCAACTTGAACAATGTTTTTCTTTTTATTGTTATTTGTTTTTCATGAAGAAGGTATGTGGGGAGATGGAAAAAGATGTAAAAGGGATATAAAAGTGAAATGTATAAAAGAAGATACAAAAGTGAAGGTAAATTAAATGGGCTTTTGATTGGTGTGGTAAGGAGAAAGGAAACAACATCCAGCTGCCTAGCAGAGGGGAAAGGGGAGGGCATCTTGACTGGTTGGTAAGAACAAAGAAGAGAGAATGAGTGAGGTTTCGACTGAGGTAAACATTATAATTAAGGGTTTTTATTTATTGACTGAGGATCACCCGATGTGCTGCACCAGTCATTTACTGATGCCGCCAATCAAGTCAAGTTTAGCCACGACATCCCTGTTTTCAAGCCTTGCGAGTTTTTTCAGAAAACAGGTTATCGGGCACTTGCACCTTTAAATTCTCGTGAGATGTGAGTATCAACCCTGCTTCCGTGAATAACCGATTTATATCTCTAGGATCTTCTTAGTTGGATCTGACTTAGTCGGCAAGGTATTCTCGTGACGATGAAAAGAAGAAAAACGCATCTTTGTTTGCCAGACATGCATATAGTTTTTAAAATTATAGATTCTTTTGGGTATCTTTACTTTTATATGTTGATTTTTAATGTTATAATTAAACATATAAAATAAACATATGGTCACATGTACATACAAATCCATGAAAGCAAACCCTCATATATATATAGACACACACACCCACAAGAATCGAATCAAATTGACGGATTTCCATTTCAACAAAACCATATTTGTTACACAGCGTCTATAGGCTGTCTGCAACCTGAGCCTACAACAGCAACGGTCTTCAAGATGCGTCCAACAGTGAAAAGGGGTGAGAAATCTTCCAATGATGAATAATCAAACGTTTTAGGGAATGGAGGATGATTTTGATTTGGGATTTTTGGAGAGGAGAAGGGTGGCCGGGATGGGGAAAGGATGTATTTGGCAAAAACTACACAAACTGCACTCCAACAGTAAATTCCCGTATTTTCTTAATAACAATATTTTTGTGCCTTCGGTGATAATGTCACAGTGACTATTTAGCATCAACTACTCTTCCTATGAGGAGGAAAAGTAATATCTTCACATAATGTTCAAATTGGGATTAACGACTTTTCCTCTTCTGAAAGATAGTGATATCATCTTAGAATGACTATATTGGTCTTAATCACTTTCTTTCTCATGAAGGATTATAATAACATTGATTAATCATTCTTCGCTTATGAGGAAAGGGTGACACCATCATAAAATGATTAATTTGGCCTTAACCATTCCCCTTTGGAAGGATCAATGCTGCCATCAAATTTGTGATCTTTAGCATTGACCAACGTTCTTATGGCGAGGAGGAATGTTTTCTTAGAAAGACAGGGGCTTTCTTAATAAGAAGGAATCTTTCAATAAAAAGAATAAAGCCAGCTAAACCCTACTATTTTTTCTTCTTCGAAGCGAGGCATAGTCAACAATGCAGAAACGAAAAATTGATGTGGAAAGAACTAATATAGTAACCACAGTAACAAGCATTTAAAAACGTGGCTGTAACCTTGAGCTGTTGTATCACAACAAATGCTCAATTTTACCCACCAATCTCATTGAAACTTTTGAACTGTAGTTATATGTTCTTTTACTTTCGGAAGCCCTTACAAGTTTTAACTGTAGTTATATGTTCTTCACAAATTTTGAAAGCAAGACATTGTAACGCATGGTAATCTTGTGTTTATCATTTAATTGTGATATAATGCACCAAATGATGATTCCAATGAAACTTTAAAAGTTGTCGAGTTCATCTATGCAATATATATTTATCTGGAATGACCATTATTGATAAATTTAACAAAATTCTAAGTGCATGACCACATATATCCCCACAAATGAAAATTTCTTGCAACTATATGTGATGGATATCTCTTTTTCATCCCATATAACTATATGATGGGGATTCTTACCATGAACTTGGTCCGGAACTTTTAATTGCTTCAATGTTTCTGAATTATTATAGCATTTAATAGTACAATTCAAACCTTTGATATACTCATCTTGAAATATTCTGAACATCTTTAGTGTTTACACACTTGGAGCTTGCTTTAACATATCTACATCAATACTTAAAAATGGAGAGGTCTAAGACATTCTGAAATTGGTTTGTAATTCTTTGTCTCACACATGATCCAACAATCTTTGAAAATGTTCAAAAAATCAAAATAGATTTTACATTGGATAGAGATAGTGTTTTAATTATTTATTAAAGCTCTTATTATGTTTTGTACTCTTCATGTTTAAACAAAAAGTTTCTCTTCCATTCACAAGTGCCCACTTTTTTTTTTTTTTTTTTTATCTTTGAACAATTGCTTCAACCATTCATTATCTTCAACATTATACTTTTTCGGTAAAGAATTCTATACTTTAAGAAAATCTGTCTCTTGTTCATAATCATATATGCACTCAAAATGATAATGAATGGTTAATGATAATGAAAGATAATATTCCAATATTAATACTCCATCACAACGTAGATTGGATTTCAACTCTAAATATAAAAGAGAGCATGGCATGGAAGAGAAAATGATTTCAGAAGATATTTTTAAAGATTATGACAACAAAGCTAGCACTTTACATAATCCAAAGATTAATATGAAATTTCAAATTGAAGATGATGTATTTAACTTTTATAATAAGTATGCAAGGAAAGTAGGTTTTAGCACTCAAAAGCATAGTCAAACAAAATGATAATGAATGGTTATGAACAAGAGGAAGATCATTCAACTGAAATGAAGAGTTTGTATAGAAAATTTTAATGCAACCGATTGTATAGAAATATTTCCATTATTCATGTGCATATTGCTTTCATGAGATGATTTCATTTTACCAAAAAGAATCTATAATTAAAAAACTATATGCCTGTCTAGCAAACAAAGATGCGTTTTTCTTCTTTGCATCGTCCTATCATATATATTAATAAATAGAAACAATCAATGGAATAAAAGAAAGAAACTGACAATGAAAATATTCGTGCCTTATATATATATATATATATATATATATATATATATCATACAGCTAGTTATTCCTCTGGCAGTTGCTAAAAGCGCTTTCAACCCCTTGGAACGCAGGCCAAATAGGCCCTAAGTGTTTGAAGTGAAAACACTTTCTACTAAGTAAACGCGCTTTTAACCCATGAAACGCACGGCCAAACAAACACTAAGAAGATCCTGAGATATAAATCGGTTATTTATGGAAGCTGAGTTGACACTCACACATCTCACGAGAATTTAGAGGTGCAAGTGCGAAGTAGGGTTGATACTCACATCTCACTACAAATTTAGAGATGCAAGTGCCGATAACCTGTTTTCTGAAAAACTCTCAAGGCTTGAAAACATCGATGTCGCGGCTAAACTTGATCGGCCGCATCAGTAAATTACTTTTGGCAGCATATCAGGTGATCCGCACTCTTATTTAAAATAAACCCCCACTGAACACGCATTGCAACGCCGTTAACAACATTGGGGAATTTTTTAATTAAACCTCATGAGTTTATAAGTATAATTGAAACTTTGTAGGGTTATTTCAAATTAAGAGATAAATATGTGGGTCAGTATGAAACCTTTCAATTAAATTTAGGCTTTTAGCGGGTCC
The DNA here is from genome assembly GCA_036873735.1 of Pouteria campechiana. Classification (NCBI taxonomy): domain Eukaryota; kingdom Viridiplantae; phylum Streptophyta; class Magnoliopsida; order Ericales; family Sapotaceae; genus Pouteria; species Pouteria campechiana. Next base: position 9,762 of record JAYJMB010035647.1, read on the forward strand.
TGATTCGGTAAGATTTGCCTTAAAAAAATAAAAATGATATTTTTGAACTTGCCAAGTGATAGGATGAAGCCACACATGGTAGAGAATGGTTTATTTTTACATCTTAGATAACACCATTGCACTCCATTTCTTCTTTTTTTTAAAAAAAAATAAAAAGTTTCATGGTTTTAAAACTACTCGAAATTTTGTTTAAAAGAAAAGCTATGGAAGACAAGATGCTAATGTCTTGTTGGTTTAGCAACTCATACAACGGTGTACTTGATTGGGTGTAATGGCGTGGGATAGTTCTACTCTATTACATCATTCGATACGCTATATTGTTTTTTCTTTTTTCTTTTTTCAATCTAAAGAGAGCGTGTATGTATTCACTACGCTTTATATTCTTTTTTTTCAATTATTCTTTTTACTTTTTAATCATTTATCCTTTTGTATTCTATACTTTTTAATTATTTACCTGCATTCTTTCAACCGTTTCATCTACCTTTTTAAAACATAACTCAGAATATTGCACCAGTGATATTATTTTATTATTCTTTTGTGATCTAATCCTTGTTACATTAAGCACCAAATACCAGTGTAATCAAAACCAAATTGATAAGTGTTCGGTTCATGGCCTGACCAGTTCGACCCGTCAGTTTCAACTGGATGAGCTTTTTTTTTAATTAAAAAAAAATATATATATATATATAACATAATTTTTAAAAATATAAATTATAGATATTAATATAAATATATAGCTCTTTTATTTTAATACTATATTGCGTTAATTCATCTTTTATTCTATTAATAGTATTAAAATTATAAATTAAATCAATTGGTCAACTGATAGGTTCACGGTCCAACTAGTTCTACCTGACAACACTGGAAATAGATATCCTTTCATAGCCACCAAACCCACCCTCAATAACAGATAGAGAATAAAAAATAATTCTAACAACATATAAAAAATGATGTTCTTTGTAAAGCCAATAAAGATAAAATTGATATCTTAATAATAATAATAATAAAGATTTTCGGGACTGTGAAGTAGATAACTTTAAGGTGAGGAAAAATTTTGGTTTCGGCCAAACCAAAGGGGCATACGTCTTGTTCAGTGGGGCCCAGCTGCGAAGGTCATAAACCCTAGGCCCAGTGTATGGTGGGCTGAGGCGGGCCTAGTAGCATATGCTCTCCGTCTTTGCAGCAGATTCTTTCCCTTCTTCATGCAGAGAGCGACTTCCTCGAAGCGGAGCTACGGAGCAGCGGGGCTTGAGCTTGAAAAAGATCTCAAAAGGCCATGGCTCTTCCCTTGGGGAAGCTCACCATCATCGTCGGAGCAGGTTGGTTCTCTCTCTCTCTCTCCTCCTCTTTTCTCATTTTCCTCCTTCCTCTTTTACGAAAATCTCATAAAATAAGAGGATCTTTTCATCGTTTCACTCCCACATCTTCCTTTCCTCGGCTAATTTTTGCACAATTCGATTTCCATCGGAAATTGATTCGATTCTGCAACTTTAAAAATAAAATAAAATCTGTGAGCTTGTTTTTTGTTCCTGTAACATCGCGCATGTGTGTAATATCCGATTCCGGCTAAATGTCATTCGGTGGCGCCATTAAGGAGCACCTAGAAAGATAGGTGAGTTGGTCAACTACTCGCAGGGTTGGGCCGCTGCGTCGCACGAATCACGCCTTCGAGTGCTGTTGGAATGTTGATATTAGCTCTGCTCGGTTCTCAGATCATTAATCGGTCGGGCGATTGCTGTGGCGCAGCCCACCTTGTTCTTGTATTGGATGCCGCCAGTTTTTTATTCCGTAAGTGGTTGCCTCTATCTTCCATCTTTGAATAGGGAAAAGGTTGTCGGAAAAATAGTGTATGTGGGTGAAATTGTGAATAGGATTCTTTCAGTTCAGTGATTTATATCCGCATGGTTATAGATAAGAGGCTTCTTATGGTGTTTGCAGTGGAATTTTATCTCAATCGTTTGTTCTTATGAGTGAAGTACCTTGAGTAGAAAGTCACTTGTATTAGGACCTTATTGTCCGACTGTAGATAGCGTGAAAGTTACTTGTGAGGAAAATGTCACGATTAGAAGCATGGAAAGGGAATGGAAATGAGATAAGCATGGAGGTTGTTGGGCAAGGATGGCTAAATTAATGAGAAAAGTAGGGAAGATGTTTTGGGGACTCTTAAAAATGCGTCTGCTCCCTTTTGCATGTTCTTTCTCCAAGTCATTTAAGATCATGTGGAGATTCTCTCCTCTCCCTATAGTCCTCTTATCAGTTTCTGAATCAGAAATGCAGCCTCGCTGTTGACTGTCGGGGAGTAAGCCCCAAATGGTTGTAACGCGTTCCTTAGGTCGGAACCTCTGTTCAATAGTTGCTTGGTCTGACCTGGATGCCCAATTACGCTGAGTCATTAATGTGATCTGAATTTTCAAGTTGGATTGATAGGTGGTCTAGGTATTCAATCTGGAACGTTGAAGTTAGACTCTGATTGGGTCTCCTTTATGGAATGATTTTCAGTTTTGCAGCTTGTGGGACCACCCAGGCCTCACCCAATGGTAACTTCTAGTTAAGGTGCTCACAAGATGCCATTGAATGTTTAGTTTCTTCATGTAGAGGTGCAGGCATGTCAAATCTCTCCATCAGCAATGATTAAACCATCATTCATTATTGGTTGTGTTCCTTGTTGCATGTGGTCCTTTGTAGTGGATCTGATACTTGATACGGCAAACCATTGTGCTGCTATGAAAATGGCTTAATGTATTTTTCTATCTCAGGTGTAATTGGATCTGTGCTTGCACAGGAAGGACGCATCTCAGAAGTCTCTAACTTTTTCTCTGGTGCTTTTAAGGTATCATTTTATTTTGGTAAGCATTATTTTAGAATAATAACTGAATCATTTTTTCCTTCCGTTGATTCACCTTTTAACAATAATAGAAGGGTGACGCTGTGAAGTTCTAACCCTATCTTATTTAAAATACTATATGGTTATTTCTAACCCTATAATTCTTCTTCCAATCCCATTTTAAGTCTTAGACTGTGATAGATATCATGTGTGAGACTGCACTATTGGAGTAACAGCTTCCACCATTACTTTCACCATTATGGCCGCTAAAGGCCTTATAGTGGCCTGTATGTGTCTTTACAGGACTTTGTTATAGGACTTTCGTGGTCTGGCATTTCATAAGGGGCTATTTAGGTTCCATAATGAGTTTCAATAAATGCTTTTTTCATGAGTTGGCATTTCATTGAAGGGTTATTTTGCTTCCATAATGAGTATCAGCAAATTCTGATTTTGTGTGTAAATGTTTTTTGTAACATCCCCCAATGAAATGGTGGATGATAGAGCTGAATAGCATAATAGTATTTGTTAAGCTGAAACAATCAGTTGAGATAAATATTGTGATAATGATGGCTTCTAGATATCTGATACATGCTAATATGAACTTGACGTGTATTAGAAATAAAAAATCTCTAAGGATGCGTTTGGTAAGATGAAAAAGGCACCCTTTTCCATCCTTTTTTCGCCTTTTTTAATGTGATGTGATATTTTTAACTACCTAACATTCCTTCCTTTTTCTCATAATTACCTATATTTTCAATTATTGCCTCCCGTATTTTCCTACAAAAAGCCTATTTATTTTAATTTTATTCACTTTATTTCTATTCATTGCCCCATTTCACATTGCATCATTTCCTCTCTTGTGCTCCACTTTTCCATATTCCTTTTTCTCGTCATCTTTTTTGCCCTTTTTCCCATTTCCCAAATGGACCCTAAATTAATGTAAGAAATGAGATGAACTTAATTTTTAAGCTTCTACCAACAAGAGCTGTCTGGTTCTCTAGCCTTGCTTTACATACTGAATACCTCTGTTATGGTTCTTGTAACATTTTAGACAGTCTTTTTAATCTTTATTTTGATAACCATCTTTTCTTGATAAATAGGAAACAAAAGTGTTTCTGAGGAATTAGTATTACTGTTTTTTCCACACTCCTACCCCTCATTGGAATGATTAAAAGATAACCAGGTCATGTAATTTGCTCCTGCCTCACATATTTTTTGTAAATGCTAATTTCGAATGTGGGGAACAATTTAGAGTTTGAACGAAAAGCCATCATGTATTGAAATTGCATCATGGATATATCTGCATTGACTTTGTTATTCTGGACTTTTTCCTTAATAATTCTCATAAGGATATTTGTAGACATGCTCTTTTGCAATGAATAGTTTTAACTCAGTATTTAGGATGAGCTTAGAGGAAATAATATAGGTTTCTTCTGTTGGCCATATCAAATAGTCAACACCATCTTTTTTGATTGTTGAATTCTTCCTTGATGACTATTCAGAATGGTTGCAGCTTAGGCTATGCTGTTGATGCAGGATAAATCTCTAATGTAGAATGGGAAAGGGGAAGTCTTTGGAAGAAAAGAGGTGGACCCTCTCAATGGAAAGCAAGAGAAAAATTTAGGGGGAAAGGAATAGAAAAATAGAGGAATTAGGGCATAGACAAAAAGAAAAGACAAGAGAAGAAGCCCGATAACTGTATGCTCAATCAACTAAAATCTGAACTGGGTATTCAACTTTATTACTGACTTCCCTATTATAGAGTCGCGCACACAATAAATTCTAATTTTACACAGCAATAAACAACATTTCTAAATAAAATAACAAAGATAAAATTAAACACCTAATTTAAATGATTCATCAATTTTATTTTATTTTTTTAAATTTTGATCACATTAGTCACCCTCTCAGGTTGTCCTGCACTGGGTCGACATGTGTCTCTGTTGTCCCCACCTGTATCCAGCCTCAAAATGGATGCGCGTGCTAGCATTCTTATATGACCTCAAATATATAATGGTATGTGAAAAGTTCTAAATATGCATAAAATACACTAAACCTGAATGACTACTCTATGTCCAAGTACCATTGCGCTCTACATCAGCTTTATTTGATGTGAGCTGAGAGAAGATATTTCAGTTTCTAAAAATTTGTGCTTATGCTAGAATACCTGTAAACAATGCAATCATATGGTTTGGATAGAAGTTGTTCCCTCAAACTCTAAGTAAAATGCCAAAAGGAGCCCACATTGTGATTGTTTGGTATTCCTCTTAAAGTAGAAAATTCCCAAATCCAGTATTTTCCATCCTCTTGAAATGCTTACCTAAATTAGCCATATTTGTAGAATACACATCCCTATACTTATTATTCGTTTTGCTCATCTGTTGCTGCAGATTTTTTTCAAGCACATCCAACGGGATGAATCTCCACCAACCAGCAAGCCACGCAGTGATGCTCTTAGGGCTCAGGTTTGGATGATTCCATTTTTGGATTAGACCATGTTTTTATCTTTATCATCTCATATTATCTTTTTTACAAATAGTAATCTTGTTTCCAGCTATGTAGTGTGATTTCATGTTTGACGCAATTGTTGAGGAAATCCTTTGAGGAGTAGATATGACAAACCCGATCTTGTATGTGTTTCCTTAGCCTGTTGATTATCGGAAACTTCTTAGTTTGTTTATCTTTTGTTGAATCCTAGGCATATGAGGAATACTGATATTTTTAATTGTTAATTTAAAAAGATAAACAAAGAAGATGATTTGAGAAATTGGTTGGAAAACTATTCATGCATTTCGATTAACTAATAAGTGCTAAATTTGAAAACCTAACTATCCATAAGAATTGCTGCTTTTGATGTTTCTTCTTAATGCTAAGAAGCCACTTGTTGGAGGATGAAAGTTGATTTTGGCTTCTGCAGTAGTTTTATTGCTTCTTATGATAAATGCTGCTTCTAAGAAGATGGTGAGAAGAGGAAAAGAGAATTCCATCTCTTTTCCCTATTGCCAAACACGCTTTAAGTTACTTAATCATGTGCATTGGATATCAATGACTTTACCAATTAGCAGCGATTTTATCCAATTAGAGGTTATAAGTAATTATGCAAGATATGAGAATACTTGGGATTTATTCAGAGCATAGCACAAGATCGACAGAAATTTTGTAATAAGATCCATGCCGTTGTTTACACTGGTGGGAAACAACATTTGATGATGATGATGATAATGATGTTAAGGAAACATGGTGTGTCCTAGCAACTCATTATAATGCCAAAATACTTAAAACCCTTGTACTTCCATCTAAAGTCTCCCCCTATCTTCCAATAATAAGATGTTTACTGCTCATGTTGAATTGTATTATATGCAATTGGAGATAGCTATGTTCAACACTTGGTGCCATAATGATTTAGTATGCTTGGACACATAAAAATGGTTTCATTGTCAAGACAGCATAAGGTATATTCCTTTTCATGCACAGATTTACTGGATTTAGTTGATCTGTTGCTAAGTTTCATTGGATCATTTGTATGCCTAGGTGCCTTTACTGCTGGAATGAAGATGTTAACTTGTGTTATGTGCACTTTTGAATCTATTCTCAATGTAATATAATTCTTCCCCAAAAGGGGAACATCCCTTATTGTGAGATGATAAGTTGGAAACATCCCTCATTGTGAGATGATGACACAATCACTGTTGTTTCCCAGGTTGATAGCCTACGAGAGGAGCTGCAACATTTCAGTTCATCAAGATCGGTTACCATCATATCTACTGGTAGATCAGGTTTGGGATTTCCAGGGCATATACCTTTATTTCTTCCTTTGTGAGTTGAGCTAGGATCAAGTCCTGTTTTCCTTACTCTTTGCCGATCCCACATGATAAAAAAGATCAAACATTTTTGGCTTAAAATAAAATAAAATTCTGTTTAGATCACCAAAAGAGCTTGGGTTGGTTTGAGTTCCTATTAGACTGTCCAAATTTCTAAGTTCACTGTGAATTTATCAAAACCAGCATTGCCCAAAGAAGATGGTAGTATCCGTCTTTATGTGTTACAATTTAATCCACTTGCTATTTTCTTGTTAGATAGCAATTTAATATTCACAAATGGGACGACAAGGAATTTTCAGGTAGTGTGATGTTAGATATATGATCATTCCTTGGCATTCAGAGATTTTTTTTGAGTTACATATATGTCCACTACCTGTGATATGTGGAGATGATTATTTACCAGCATTATCGAATCGTGGTGGATCATCATAGGAGTAGTGCATGCCTCTCTTTCCCTCGTACATCTTCCATGCCTCTTACACTGACTTATGCCTGTTGCATTGGCTACAGCATCTAATCTCATTCATGCTAATGTGGCTTTAGAAGTTAGAACATTCTTTAATCAGTGTTCCTCTCATGTAGGCTCTACCAAGTATGGCATGCCAATTGTCATCATTGGAGTTGTTGGATATGGTTATATATGGTGGAAGGTAATCTTTGTTATCATATATTTGACCGAACTATGTAGATTTATTTTGTCTATAATGGCATTTCTAATGACATAACAAACTATATAATGCCCATAGATTTAAAACCAGCCAGCATTCATCATCATTAGCAATATCATAATTGTATTCATATGGCGCATTTGATCTGAGTCTCCATTAGATCTTGAAAATTGAGTTTTATACTTTCTGGTTTGATAATAAAAAGACCTTGCTTTGTATTCCAACCTCCCTTTAGGGGTAGTTGGGTAGGCACCATGTGCGATTGACACAATGATGTATAGTGGCTTTGGAAAGCACCATATGGCTATTTGCACAGGAATAGTGGGATTCCCATAAACTATTTCTTGCTTGGTGCCACTTCTGTACAATTAATGTCAATTCGTAAACAAGGTTATTTATCCACCATTTTCTGCCTTTAAGTCTGGTTTGGCAGGCACTATATGGCTATTTTGCTCAGGAATTGTGGTATTGGCATAAACTATTTTGTGTTTGGTGTGACGTAGTATGTGCTGTGCAATACTAGAGCCATCTAAACTATGTTATTTTTGTACCACTTTTAATGTGAACTCTTCCATAGTAAACTAGCTGCGTTTATTGCCACAATAAGAATGATACTGTGTCAAAAGGGCACAATGGATGTTAATTTTAAGGTTTTAAAAAAGGACAATAAGGAGGTGTTGTGGACAGCAAGGTTATTTATAGCATCCAATTGTTGATGCACTTGATTAACCACAAACAGATATGGTGCTGTGGAAAGCAATTGGAAAGCAATTTCTTGGGTCGTTGTGGTATTTCAAAAATGAAATGAAATGAAAATAAATAAAATCGAAGCCATTTGATTACTGCTTCAACAAGCATTCGTAACATTGTTTTCAAAACCAGTTGGGTGAATGGTTCAGTTCAAACCAGTTTGACTACCAATCTATACGACTTTGCACTTGACAAGTGAAGAAACCGAAAAGTGCACATGACTGGGGATTCGAACCTGCTATTTGGGCTGAAGCCCCCTTTTCTAATCAGTTATGCTGTAGACAAGTGTTTCATATCCTACTTCCATAAGGATCTATTCTGGGTGGTCTGAACCAGTTACAGGTTTGCCAGGTACACTGGGTTGTCTGGTTGAAATATCAACCTTTTACATGAGCAAACCAGACTGGCCAGGGTCTGGTTCTAGTTAAACCATTTTGAACTGCCTTTCAGTCCCATTCTTATGACATTGTTCTGTACTGGTTCACAATAGAATTCA
>JAYJMB010035647.1:18420-34327 GCA_036873735.1 Pouteria campechiana
GTTCACAATAGAATTCATGTTCTGGTCAGAGGGTAATTTGAAAAGGACTTGGCTACCAGTTGACAAGATTAATTTCTATTGAGCATGGTGATTGAATTGCTTCCTTGTGCTGGTACACCAATGCTTGTTGGTTTGGACTTTGTGATTGGATAAGTTTAAAGGGGGATGCTAGAGAGAAAAAAAGAAAAGAAAAGAGACCTCGAATAACAAATCTGCCTAGAGTCATTGCTCATATGCCACTAATATATGGTATGTGGGGCAAGATAGCTTACTACAGCGAGATTTTTGGTTTTTGATTTGATATTGAGATCTTGTCTTTCCATAACTCTTTTGTGGTTACTCATCTTAAATTCCTTTTTCTTTTTGTGCTATCATTTTGTTTGATTTGCTAAAACATGGCTGCTTTGTTCAATTCATAGGGTTGGAAACTTTCAGACTTGATGTTTGCAACACGGCGTAGCTTGTCTGATGCCTGTACAACTGTAGCGAAACAGCTTGAGGAAGTTCATTCATCATTATCGGCAAGTATTCCATTTTATGCTCCTGAGTCTTTTTATTTATTTTAATCATCGGTTGTAACCAGTTTCTCTTATTTGGAACATTAGTCTGATTTTCTTATTGAACTTAACTCAAAAATTAATGTCCTGGGGTAAATGTACATATCCTGACATTGTCCCATATTCGATCATTGGCTCAGTATAAAATAATACACTCAACAGGGTAAATATGATAATCTGCAGTGCTATGTTTAATTAGGTTTGTTTTTAGGCCTCTGTACATGCTAGGACGATCCATTTGATAACAAGGGAGCATGGGCGGGTAGGTCTGCTTTGAAAATGTTCTAGTTTAAAATCACTTTTTTCACTCGTCGAGTCGGCTGTGATGCTATATAGGTGGATGGCCAAAGAAAACTGGGGCTTTTTTCCTGCCATTTTTCTGGTCAATGTATAATTACACTAGGGTTGTAGGCAAGCCAAGCTGAACTTGCTGTAAAAAAATGAAACTAAGCTTGAGTTTGGTTTGGACTTGTTTGAGCTCAAGTGTAGATATTCAAGCTTGAGCTTGGGTCGAAACCCATAAACCTAGCTTGAGCACTTGCTGAGGCTGAGACAAGCCGAAATTGTTTGGTAAGTCTACTTACTGTACATGCTCTCACATGCACACATGCACAAGCCATGCTTCAGCTCAAACTGAGCCGAGGAGAGCCAAGCAAAGCTCAACTTTATGACACTGAATGTGAGGCTCAAGCTTGTCTTCATTGCGCTGGCCGGAGTGGGCTTGCAAGTGGTTTAGCTTGTTTAAAGCCCTATATATCATGGCATGTTCCAATGTTTCTCATGAGTTGTCTTGAATATGTGTGGTCGCATGTGCCATGTGTGTGTGCTGTAGCATTCTTCATATTAATATCTATTTTGCATATTAGTGTTTTGTGATTTTATCAGTCTGAATAACATAAGCCTGGAAACTCCCTGACATTAGGAATCACATTATGCTGTAGACAAATTGTGTTATGAAGCTTTTTGGTAGGAGATAGCAAAAACACAAGCATGTGGAGTCTGATATGATAACTAGCTAGATATCAGGTTGGAGATATTTCCCCTCAGCCACTTCTTAATCTGATGAATGTAATTATTCAATTATGTGATTTTAAGAAAAACAAAAATACTTAAAATAATATTGAATTAAATAAAAATGTACAAGTTCAAAAGCAATGCTTTGAACTATCCAAAGGAGGCAACCACTTCAATCAAAGGTGGAAGAAAACAAATTTATAATTTGGAAACTTCTGACAGAAAAATGCTAAAATTGAAGGAATCAAGATTGAATTCTTTTCATTCATTGCAAAAAGTGTGAGCTTCATAAGGAGCAATGAACTTAACTCAACTAAATATACAATAAAATAATAAGAATAATGAATATGTTTGGAAGAGTACGGAGAAACAAACCATCACTTCAATGTATACTTCTTGAGGAAGAGATATCATGTGCAGATAATTGGAAAATATTTGTTAATGTAACTTAATAAAACTCAAAATGAAATTGATTCTGTTGTATTTCTGCAAGTCATGTCAATTGTTCAGGTTAATCTGAATTAGACAGGGAAGCACCAAATTCGCTTTACTATTTTTTACAATGACCTGGCAGAAAGTTTCTTGTATGTTTGGTTTTTATCTAGTCTTTATGCTACTTGAAGGCCTTTTTTGCAGCTTTGGCATTTGTTTATACATATAATATCAAAACCAAATCAGATATTTTTTATTACATGCCTTCTTACCCATTGACTCTTCCATGGAACAAGATGAGCCCTCATCACACAAAACCAAACTGATGTTTGCAGGCTGCAAAGAGACATTTATCTAAAAGAATAGAGCATGTAGATAAGAATTTAGAAGAGTGCAAGAAGGTCACAGCTGATACCAAAGATGAGGTTGGTTTTATTTAATTCATCAAATAATTTACTATTTGTCTCTCTTTTTGGATCTTTCATATTTACTTTTCATTAAAATATGCTCTCTTTCTCTAGGTTTCACTGCTTCGAGAAGACTTGAGTGGGGTTGGTGTGGATGTCAGATCTATTCACCATGCTGTCCTAACTCTGGTGATGCATCTCATTCTCTATACGATCCTTTTATCAAGTTACATTACACAGGAATTGATCCTTTCTTCTGAACCAGAAACTGATTTTAAGTTACTTCTGATTCAGGAAACGAGAATTGAAAACATAGAAGGAAAACAGGTATAATTTGTGTTGTGTCACTACAAAACTGAAGTTTGCCTACAAAGATCAAATGTGTGCTATGTGGACCTCCCATGGAGAGGGGACATCCAAAACATTCCTTTTTTATCGCTAAGAAGCTTCATCGTAGAGATCTCTAGATGTTTCCTATCTATGTTGGGTTCCATCAGATCAATGTTCTGGATCACTTATTTGGTAGATTTTCTCTAAACCTGATGTCATTGTGGCTCCAGACACCTGAATTTCCAGATCACTCTCAGGCTTCACATACATAAATTTCGATCCTTAGCTATATATGCTGTAGTAGCTATATATGCTGTAGCTTATGGACTTCAAGTAGTACTTCTAGCAAAAGACAGTTGATGATGCACTTTTTCAATGTTATTGCTTTTCATGGTGATAATATTAGCACCTGAGAATCTTCTTCCTTTTTCAGGATATTACAAATGCAGGAGTCCTCCGCCTGCGTAAGTTTGTGGAGAATTTGGAGCGAGGCTCAAACACAGAGCACATTCAGGCAAGCCAACTTCATCCTTTGGTGAATTGTTTGGATATTTTTCATTGACTTAAGCTGTGTAATATCAAGTAAAAACATGAGGTGATTCTTCACTGAAAGAGAGAAGAGTGCTGTTTTGTTTCATGATGCCTGTCTTTAGGGAGCAAGCCTTTGATTTAGTGAGGCCCATATGGGATGAATTATGCTTCACATCTCTCTAGTCAGGTGGTGCTAGCCATTCTGTGGATATATGTTGTGTATTGTTTCTTCAGGAGAATCTCACATTTGGATCTACAGTTGGTGCAGCCTGACTGTTTGCTGCATGCAGAGAATTCTCATCTTTAGATGCAGTTTATTTTGAGTAATTCCTTATCTAATAATATAAAAAAAAGGCTTTCTCAGTGCATGAGGCTTCCGCTAATGTGGGTTCTGGGGAGGACAAGACATACACAATGTTGCCAAGTATATCTAATTCTATCTCCAATTTTCAGACATTGCATTCTAGTTCTTCCACTCCTGCTCTTGAACTTCCAAGTATCAAGACGACATCTAGGGTACATTCTCATTATCTGTTGCTTTACTATATTTTCCTTGAATTTAATTCCAATTGTTTCATATCTAACTATTTGTTTATTTTAATTGTGTTTTGTGACAGACTGGGTCTTTACCGCCAGCATTACCAGCTCTGGAATCACCATCTCCTGCTTCCAATCAAACTCCAAATGTATGTAAGATCTTCATGTAAATTAATTAAGCCCTTTTCATTGGTGTTTATGACCAATATTTTTTCATTTAGAAACATGGGGAGAATCTGTGGCCCACTTTTATAACATTAATGGTTATATTTGTGTGCAATATGGACCATAAAAATGAGCTTTATCTTATCACCCCAAGTTGTGTACTTCACGCAGAATTGGCTAACTCGGGGAAAGCAAAAAAGGCCACCAAACAACTCCATATGAGAGGAATGGCTTCATTTAAGTGGTCTGGTTCGGAAATTTATGCATAAATAGGCCTAAAGATAGGTTTTATCTGATAGCCTAAATAACTTCTTCCAAGTGCATATAAATAAATGATGTAATCCACATGCAGCACTGGCTAACCTCTTTTGCCATCTGTGACAGCCAGTTTTTTCTTAGGAAATGGATGGCTATGTTGGGCATGTTGCAAACAAGCCATCTTGTGTGTGTGATAACAAGGGGTGGAAAAGTTTTCCACCCTTTCGACATTTGTAAAACAGAAACAATATACAAATTCCATTGATCAGGAAAAAAAATGATGTGAAAAAAGTTTATTGTAGAACGAAAGAGAAAATTTTCACACTTCAGAGACTAGGATTTGGAGCATATGCTGTTGGTTTGATGCACAACTGAAGTTAGACCCATTCATCAATGATTCATCCCCAACATATGTTGGCCCAGGAAATGATGCTAACTAAAATGAAAATCAGGAAACACTTTTTTGTGCATTTGCTTAAATACCCTGTTTCTATGACATCAACAGTAATTAGTTATTTCTCTCATTGCAGATTCTGCGACCTCTGCGAACACCTACTACAGCTTCAGGGTTCAAGGTGATAACAGGATGTCCATGTTCGTTCTTTTACAATTTCTTTTTCCCTTGAATTATGGACTCTGTGGCTGACTCATCTACAAAAAAATTCCTTAATTCTGACCAATGTTTTGAAAACTGGGCTGGACAATATTGGTGAGTGTTGAAGTGGCTCAACTGGTACCAGTCTGCAGCAAGTCTGGCCTGAGCAGTTAATCGTTCAGTGACATTAATTATTCATCTGAGTGATTTTTAAAAATATAATGCTCAATTGGCTATCATGAAAATATGTTGATGATCATACTTTTATTCAACTTTTTGGATTGCCAAACTTTTTTGAACCAGACTGGTGAACAACCAATTCTGCTGTAGCAGTTATGATTGGAGAAAAATGTCCAGTACCTGATACTATTGGTCTGCTGGGGCCCTATTGTAAAAAAAGGATCCCTTGTCAACCATACATTAGGCTGTCTCTAAATTTGTAGCCTGTGGATATGTTAAGAAATGAAACTGAAAAATGGCTCATATTCAATGGAGAAATATCCCAATATGTGCTGCTTGGAAATTTCCAACTTCAGTGTTGTATGGGATATTCTCCTTCCATCTGATGTGGAATGCAACTGATTGGCCTTTGTTAGAATATTTCACTTCCCTCTGTTGTATATGTGCCAGGAACATGATTCTTACCATGTGCACACTTCTTGATTGATATATTTATCAATTGTTTTCAGGAACTCCAAGGACTGACGGACGTGGTCAAGGCAACTGATCCTCCAGCATCTAGCGTGACTCATGTGGCAGAAGATCCAAGCCCAAGCAGCAGTAACAGTGGGCCTTCGAGCTCCGGAAGTTCTGAGAAGAGGCCGGCTGGCCACAATGCTTCTTTGCTAATGAGAACCCGCAGCTTTATACCTTCCTTCAGATAGACATGGATGCATGCGGGGCTGCTGTGAAGTCAATTGTTTAGAGCATCTTTCCGTGGAACAGTGCTTGGGTGTATAATTGGTACCAGCACTGAATTTTTGTAGGATTCTGCAGCTTAATTAAGTAAAAGAATTTATAAAGAAAGGGCAAAAGAAATAAAAAGCTGGTTTGGATAAGGAAATGGAGGGAAAATAATGTTAGATGCAATAGATAAGTTTTTGATTTGAAAGATGGATAATGATGGGAAAAAATAGATTTGTTAGAATGGGTATATTTATAGGACGCAATAGTTTTTTCTTTTATCTTTCCTTCTAATCCCATTGAGAGTTTTCTTGTTGGGCTAAGTAGTCCTTAAACGTAGACAGGTTGGTGGGTCAAGTGTAGTCTTGTTACTCGAGCGCTCTGAGAAATCTGTGCAAGCAACCATTTAACATAAATTTTGAGTTGTATGTACCGGATACTTGATTTGATTCACTTAGGAGATGCTCCTAGGCAATTCCCTCCGGATTAGATTCTACGTTGGATGATCGTGTACGTCTCAGATGATAAACAGATCATCTCAGTTTGTTGGACGCGTGTATCCAGGTGGCTGTTTTTTTTTTTTTTTTTGATAAATCGGCCATCCTGGATATGAAGATTGACTGTGATCTTCCATTTGATTATAAAAAATTATCATAAATAGCCATTGACATCTCCAACCATTCATTGCATAATCTGTGGGCTAGGATCCTGATCATGTTGACACTGATGTCATCCTTGGTTAGTTCCATGGCTTTGATCATGATGAATAGATCATATTTCTTATTAGACGTCCAAATTTGGCCTGATCAGTAATAAAATCTCACAAAGGATTATTCAATGCTTCTCTTGAAGAACTGAAAACTCGCAAGCGGTGATCAACTTGGTCGGAAGCTCTTCCAAGCCAAGCCTACTACTCTAAGCAAGGCGAATGGAAAATATATTACCCGATTTGATTGAGATCACTCGAGATCTGGGCATAGATATTGTGATCAGAGAATGCTCTTCTCACATTCCACTACACTGGATCCAATGGTCGAGTCAGATCTTCAATCTGATGATCCGATCTGCAAGAAATCAGCAGATGACTTGTGCAAGAACGTTTCTAATTTCAAGTGGACGCCTTGACAGATTAAAATGATGACTTAGATAATTCTGATGCTGCAAATCTATCCATGAGGTTGGATTTTCCATTTGAAGCCAAAATATATGCTAACAATTACATCACTGTGTGACAAGTAACGATTTGAATGTTGATGCTAAAACCCACTTCCATGTAATTCCCTGAAAAGAACAAATCATACACCCGGGCAAAATCAAGGAAAAGCAAAACTAATAATGAAAAAAAAAAAAAAAAACACCAATGAATCAGGCTTGCTTAATGGAAATCATCATAATCTACATTTCCAAATAAACAAATAAAAAGAAGTCAGGTAGCAAGAACAAGGGCATTGCCCACATCAAGTTGGAATGAAACTCTCATTAATTATCTCTTGTGCCTCAAGCCCCTTCCATGAGATAACACCCAATGCAAACGCCACAAGCACAAGCCCTATCCAACTCATCCTCACCATCCATCTTCCATCCTCGACCACATTACCCTTCATTTCCTCCACGCCCACCTCGCCACCTTCCACACTACCCCTACACTGACACCATGAACAATCTTCATCGAAAGATGAAGAAGAACAAGAGCAAATATCACGCTCTACATCAGCCCCTTGAATCAAAGCAGAAGTGGAACCACTCCACATCTCCGCCTTCCCATGCAAACCCAACTCATCCCTACCGTCCATCTCATCGAAAAGCCGCCTCCCCTTGAGTCTACCGCTCTCAATGGCGTCCTGTCGATCCCTAGTGATCTCCTGAACCGCCAGATCGTTGGTCCTGATCCTCCATCCATCAAAGGGAGAGTGGTTCTTTTGGAGGGAGGAGATGAGCCCCCTTGGTGAACTGTCCATCAGTTGAAGGAGATTGGCGGAGCCGCCACAGATCAGTCCACCGGAAGGCCGAAGATGCCGGTGGTGGGGATTGGATCTCTTGAAGGAATTCCAGTCCTGTTGGAGGTGACGGAATTGCAGTTGGAGTTGATCATCTCTGTCTGGGGATTTCATTTCACCACTCGGATGGGATTTGTGTCTGTCTGAGCATGTTTGGGCAGTGTTGATGGCTCTCGGAATCAAAGGAGATATTTGAAAATTTGGGCGGTTGTTGGAGAATATAACGGTAACTCAAAACTACCCACGTTTTGTTTAAATAAATTTTTTTATAGAAATGCAAATGAGGCACGTTGAAATTTAAGAAATGAGACTTATCGCTAATGTGGGAAACAAACCCAAACACCCTTAATGTTTCTGGTTTTCACAAATAATCTTCTAAGTTTTGGTTGAAAACCCTGAAGATTCATCAATTCAAAACTTTTCGCAAAATAATAATATTTCCCCTCTATCTACAAATGAAAAATTAGTGCTTATAAGTCATAAAAAGGCCATACACAAAATGTAATTAACCAATAGAGTCCAAAAAGTAATGTTAAATATTAAGCAAACATAAACAAAACTGAAGTGGTTGACTTAAATTACTTAGCAAATTTGAAAATACAATTTTCAATCACTAAAATGAAGTATATTTATATATAACACATAATTTATCAATTAAAATGAACCGGATTGAATACAAATATAATTTTTTATATTTTTATTTATTTAGCATTATAAATATTTTATTTAGATGATGAACGGTTTAAAAAAGTAATGAAATCGCATGAACTAATAAGATTAGATACATGTATAACCCTTACAGGACCCATGAGCACGAATTTCCGATGGTTGAATGGAGACGTAATATTGTCATCCATACCACCAAAAAAAGAAAAAAATAAAAAAAGAGTCGAAGGGTGTTTAATGTTTTCATCAAATCTCAGCGGGGCATTTGTAAAAATAGGAACACTAGGAGGTATTTAACAGTCACCTTCAGCTTGGGGCTGCCCGGTCCATCGGAGTATCTTCCGTTATCACGTGACTTCTACACGTGAGCAGGATTGGAGGGTTTAGACACGACTTACGAGACGAACCACGTCATGGTGGTCCCCATCATGCATACCGATGGCCTGGATCCCACCATCTTACTAGAGCCAAGCCAAGGACCGATTGCACGGGGGATGGGATGCAGCTCATATGTTCGATGCAATTCCTATTCGAGAGATTCTTTCTTCCCTAGACTGCATTGCAACCTGCACGATGTAGCAGTTGCAAATATGGCTGGATGTTCCACTGTGAACACTGATGAAGAAAGAATCTTCGGTGAATATTTTCTTCTTTTGAAATGGCGATTTTGGACATTACTTCCCTTAATTCTTTGTATATTTTATCTGAATTCGACGGCATGGATATCTTACCTAACTACTTTTTGTTTTCAGAACTGGTAGTCAATTCTGTGCAGATGTTGTGAAGGGAGAGATTTGAATGTCTCTCTCCTCGTTTTCTGGAACCGGTCTCAGATTGCTTTGCCAAGTTCTTATGTTTGGGCTGAGGCACTCCGGTTACAGGAGATGGAAGATCTCTTGGTAAGCTGGGGTTTAGCATTGTATTCTGTTTCTTTTTGACTTGGTATCTCAACATTCCCTTGCTGCAAGTTGGTTGTTTCATTTCATTCAGCTGGATAAAAGTTAAGGTTGTTCTATCTTTGTTATCGTGATATATCAATCAATTTTTTCATGCCAATCTTTTGGTTCTGCCACTAATTTAAAACACCTTTATGGATTGTGGGAGCAGAGCTGGTTGTATTGCTAGAGTATATTAAAGTATTGACATGTGTGGTGGCCAAAGTCCATGAAATCCCAGACACTGAATGGCCTCACTGAATGGCATTTTTAAAGTGGCATTTGATATGTTTAGAAAAATCAGGGAGGCTGATTATGTATGTGTTAATCATATTTTTGAAATCTACTTGTTGTGTGAGTTTGAAGAAAATCAATTTTACCTAAAATCATCTTGCCAGTTCTTGTTTGGATAAAACTGGAGGTGGTGCAGGACAAATTGAAAGGCCCTAGAATTAGGTTAACCTATTGCAAACCTACACATGCTATTCATGACATTGAATTCCATAAATAAACACAAAAGAACAAATGCAGTATGGAGTTGGTAAATGAATAAATCAAAAATTAAAGCAATAAAAAAATTAGAAATTCAAGGAATTAAGTTTTTTTTTTCTCTTCCCCCCAAACTAGGTTGTTGGGCTTGTCTGGTGTTGGCCTATTGTGTCAGTTTGGATCTGACCTCAACCAGGCTGTTGGGTTTATAGATCTGGCCTTTTGAGGCTACTGTACAGAGCTTGGACTCAACTGAATTGGGCTAGTGGGATTGCTGAAATGGATTTATTGGGCCTCTGCTTGGACAAGGCTAAAGCGGCATAAATGGCAAAAAGAAGAAAAAGGAAGAAAAAATAGGAAGAAGAGATAAAGAAATAGAATAAAATACTTGAGAATTGCTGGCATCACACCATGTAAGAGAGAGGGGCATCATACATTAGTTGCTCCAAGCAAAGATCTGTTTCTTTCCACCAAACTCAATAGAAATTTCATGCAAGAATATTTATGCTAACCGAACTCTAAAACAAACATGAGACCTGTAATAATTAAAAAGGAAAATCTAACTATTCAGATTATTACAAAATGAAATATGCAAGCCTAGCCAACTAATACGATTTGTGAATCTAGGCCTATCTGTCAAGGTGTCATATTTAGCACATGAAATATCACCTGATGATCATTTAGGATCCTATTGATGCCACCTAATGTTTATTCTTTGTCTAGCGTGTGTGTCCATTGTGGGATGTTTCTATCAGGAAATTTTCAAATGGGCAAGTAGTTATTGGGTTTTCCTAACCTCTCATGGTAAACAAGCCTACCTCAAATAGTTGTTAAAAGGCTTTGATCATAGTGATGGAGCCAACATTATTTATTGTATGATTCTATCCTCAATAGAAAAAAAAAAATTGGTTCCCGTCTTTTCTTTGGTTTCCTAGTTTTTATTACCATTAGCAACAAAAAAGCTCCCAACTAATTATAAATTATCATACATAAATGGCTTTTGACCTTTGTGGACAATGAAGATGGTTCTAGTGAGGAGATGAAGTTGTTTGTAGTTTCCCGGAATCTGCTGCCCCGACATACTGGGAGTAAAAGAGTATTGACAATTCTTCTGGTACCTGGGGTTTCTTCAACCATGATGTACTTCTGTTTGTGGGTGTGAATATATGGGCTTCTCATAATGCATTACCTGTTGGGATCCTCTATTCAAGGTTCATAATAGCCTTGGACTTGAAGGGTTGCCAATTGGTGAAGATAGGCTGCCTCCACTGGTTTAGGTTGTAGTCAATAAGACAATACATGATGCTTACTCAATTAAAAACGTTTTATGCTTGACACCAGCACATACAACGACCTTACACATATTTAACATTTCCCTCATATGTTTATATGATTCAAGCTTACTATTTGGCATTTTTGGTTCCTTATACTTAAGGATTTACTTGGATTACTTGGCTACTATACCTAAATGATTTTATGTTGTATGTCTTAGGGTTCAATAATGTGTAAAACCTTGTTCCTTCATTCTCATGGTTTCACTTGATTTGGGGTATTAGCTGGATGGCATGTGTGTGCATGATAATTTTGATTGTTTGGATAATCTACCCATGATTTTTTCCTCGGTACCAATGATTTCGAGGCAATGTCATGGATGTTTGGCCATCCATGAAGGGTATTAAAAAGGTTGCTCCTTTCTTTGTTTTTCAAACTGGTTGCCTTTGTTTATTCTTAGGATAATGAGATGCAGCAAAAAAACTATAAGATAATACATATATTTAAAAGGAATCATTCATTCCATTTAATTTTCTATGGGGTATTTGCAAAATAGATCCTCTAATTTACACATTTGCATAATAGACCTTTTAAGTTACCAAAACGTTGCAAAATAGATCATGTTAATTGACGGAACCTAATGGCGACTAGCAAAGTTGAGATTTAAAATGCACAGATAAAAAACTTAAAAGGTCTAATTTGCAATTAGATATATCAGAGTTTAATATTTTTTTTAAAAAAAATCATATTTAAAAGCTCTTTTCATCTACAATGCAACAATCTTTTCAAATATTTCAATTTTCCATTCAATAGTTATATTTGAAAAGGCTATTTTGTTGCTAATGTAAAAATGTTTTTGCAAAATAAAAAAGTTCCTAGAAAAAATGTTAAAATCTAAAATTTTCTAATTGCTAATTAGACCCTCTAAGCTTTTCATATGTGTATTTTAAACCTCAACCATTAATCTTCATTAGGCTCCATCATTTAAAGAGGTCGATTATGCAAACAGTTGACAAATTTGGCAAGCCTTTGTAAAGTGCCTTTTGGACTAAAGAGCCGACCTGAAAGGACGAAACCATGCAGGCTCTACATGCCAACAGGATTTGATGAGCTCAAAGCGGATAATAATTTACATTGGGCTAAGGCTAGGGTGATAAAGTTTTCGTGATGCAGGATAGGTAGGAAAAAGTTAGCAGAAAGAGGAAGAAACCTCTCAATGGGAGGATAAGGGAAGAAATGGGAGAAGTTGGGAAGAATTTAGGGAGGATTAGGGCAAGCAAAGAAGCAATCAATATATTTCAATAATCAAGTATTTTAATCCTAATACAAGCTATCCTATTTATAGACTTGAAAGCAAAACCCTAAACATGCGTAAAATACGCATAATAAGTAAAATACCAAAATACCTCAAAAATCCCTAATTAAATAAAGAAACCCTAATTGCTACAACTGCGCCTGGAATATATTAACGAATTGGGCACACATCACGATCCCCATCAATTCTCCCCCACTTGAAAGAACGCTCCACTGGAGAGTTCGCATGATGATACTGATGAAGTAAATCTGGTCAAATGCCTGAAGTTCTTCTTCAGATATCCATGTAGCATCAGTGTTAGGCTTGTTTCTCCACTTCACAAGATACTTATGTGTTCTGCCTAAGGAAGAAGTAATGAGCTCATTCTGGAGGATATTCTCAACTTGATCTATAGGTGTGAACTGTGTTTGGGGTAGAACTGAAACATAATCCAAAGCTGAAGAAACCCCTTAGTTTGGTATCCCTGCAAGTAAAAGAGGAGGCTCGAAGGTGCCTCTGTAAGGAACAAATCTTCCATATTGAAAGTTAAACTAATCCCTAAATCTGGAGACAAGTCAAGAATATATACGTTTAATCCTAATTTTCATAAAATACAAAAAAGACAATTGGTTCGTGCATGCAACTTTTTTTAAAAACTTTTAGGAAATTTCCCAGGTCGCATACAAACCATAACATAATCACCTTCATTAAACTCATGATGCTTATAATGTAAATCAGCAACAAGTTGATAAGTTTCATTACTTAGTACAATTTTCCTTCGTACAGTGGCATTACTTAGTGCAATTTTCCTTTGTACAGTGGCATTATTTAATGCAATTTTCCTTCATACAGTGGCATGAACGTTGTGAATGTGCCGTGAAAATGTGTTAGCAAAAGTAGAAACATGAGTATCAGGTGACAAGGGTATAAGATCAATGGAAATACGGGGAGTAAAACCTTGGACAATTTCAAGTGAGGACTTTTCTATAGATCTATTAACAGAATTATTATAGACAAACTCTGTAATTGACAAAAATGAATCCCAAGTACCTAAGTGTTCACCTACCAAACATCTAAGTAAATCTCCCAAATTTCGGTTAACAACCTCAGTCTGCCCATCAGTTTGTGGACATAAAGTAGGAGAAAATTTCAATTTAGTCTTAGAAAGTTTCCACAAAGTTTTCCAGAAATAACTTACAAAACGGACATCCCTATCAGACGCAATCGTAGATGACAATCTATATAGTCTAACAATCTCTTTGAAAATAATTTTGTTAATCCCTAAATTCATTAAAAAAAAGTTGTGACTTCAGATAATTGAGCAACAGACTCATCTACAGTAACATTGGACTCAGACTTTTCTACCAACACTAACACTAAATCAAACTTCCTACTGTCCTTTTGAAATCCTCTTTTAATCAGAATATGCAAAGGTCTTTTCTTTAAGAGTTCAATGGAAGAAATTTTCTTTTGAGATCTCTCACCGATGATTTGGTTGGTCTCAAAAGAATGAATTTTCCGTTGTGTCTAAAAAAGTATGTATTTGATTTTCCATTGTGTATTACTTTTATATCAAATAACCAAGAATGACCAAGGAAAATATGAGTTACATCTATTGAAAGAACATCACGCCATATCTGGTCTTTATAATCTACAACTTTAATTGAAACTAAACATATTTCATGTACTGGTAGTGTAGTTTTATCTATCCATGTCACTTTGTATGGTTTAGGATGGACCTTAGATTTCAATTTCATTCTAGCTACACTACCCTTTGAAACAACATTTATGGAACTATTCCCATCAATAACAACTTTGCATAAAACGTTAACACATGTGGAAAATGTATGAAAACTGCTTATATGCTTTCAGTCATTCCTAGAATCAGGAGTAGACAGAATATATCTCACGACACCTATATGCTCAATAACATATTAATTTTTACCAAACTCTAAGTCTAAATCCTCAGATTCATCTAATGAATCAACAACACAATGTATTTGCCTCTTATCATAATCCCCAATTTTCTTAGGTTC
Organism: Pouteria campechiana; assembly: GCA_036873735.1. Taxonomy (NCBI): domain Eukaryota; kingdom Viridiplantae; phylum Streptophyta; class Magnoliopsida; order Ericales; family Sapotaceae; genus Pouteria; species Pouteria campechiana. Next base: position 32,839 of record JAYJMB010035647.1, read on the forward strand.
TATTATAAAAGTATGATTAGGACAATGTGATACAGTGTGACCATGTTATGACATTTAAAACATTCAACCTCTGACCCTCTAGGACTTAGAATACCTCCAACACCAACTCCTAAAGCATCGCATGCAACCTTGACTTTTGTTGTGACATCATCATCCCCAAGAACATGCCTACGGACTATCATATTCTGTTGTGGCTGACATGAGAAGTTTTGTAATTGAGTTTTGTTTTGTTGTCATGGTTCAATTACATGTGTTTCTCTAACATTTAAAAAACTTTCTGGGTCCCCAGTTGGAAATTCTCTATCAAAACTTGCAGACTGAAGATAATCCCTAAGTGTACCCGGTGGAGGAAGAACACCTCGATGTTGGTGAGGCAATCTTACAGGATTCTGATTATGCCTATTGAGAGAAGTTTAACCTATATTAAATTCTGAAAAATTTACCACTAACTTCTCAATAAGACGTTTGCCTAGATGTCTGAGTATGGCCTGAGTTTGAGCTTCTAATTGCATTTGAAATTGGGTTTGAAATTCAGTGAAGTTAGTCGTCAGGTTGGTTTGTCCTATGGATAAGTTCTCACATTTTTGAGCTAGGGAATCATATTTTTCATTGAGGTGGTCACAGGTTTGGGATAATTTCTCACTTGTACTTGCAAGTTCGGTATTGGTAACCATGTTGGACTCAATATAAGTGAATTAGGGTAAATGGATGATGCACAACACAAAAATGCATGTCACTGTAAAATAAAATTCACACCAAGTAATTAACTTAAAGATGCTTAATAAATTGTCAAAGCAAACAGAAGTAAATAAGGGATCTTAATTTAACCGACAGATAAAAGTTTAATTCAAGCTCAAGTGAAACAAATATACTTTTTAAGAAATCCTAAAACCCTTTCTCAAATACTTGTATACCAAATTACAATTTCTGAAAGAAAGACTTTTCTGAATTTTTTTTCAAAAATGGACTTATTTTTAATTTCCAGCAATGTAGGGGCTGTTTTGCAATTTTAGAAAATAGAGGTGCTGAATTGCAAATTTTGAAGGTAGGGGCTGTTTTGCAATTTTTCTAGCAAGGTTTTGTTTTGCAAAAGTTCAGAAAGATGGGTTGAAAAGGAATTTTCAGAAAGGGGTTAGTTTCAAACAAAAAAACAGGAGGGGTTGTTTGTAAAAAAAAAAAAACAAAAAACAAAAAAAAAAACAAATCATTGTTTGTCTTCTCCCCCTGTGCACGCATGAACCGGAGGTGGGTTTTCGAAACCCACTGCAAACCATTCAGCAGTAGCGACAAATGTTGACTTTGGTGGACTGGTTAGATGTTTTCGACGGTGTAAACGATGATCGACGACGCTGAAGATGGACGATGATGCTGGGGTCGTTGGATCTGAAGGAGACAGTCGCTGGACAACTGGTAACGATGATGGATGGCGCCGGAAAGAAGATTGGAGAGTTCTGAAGTAATTGGCAACGCCGGAGAGGCGTTCCGATGA
>JAYJMB010035658.1:15434-34327 GCA_036873735.1 Pouteria campechiana
GACATGTCCTGGTCAACATCACTTACCCTTTGATGCAAATTGGATAGGTCTAAACCATGCAAATTTCAACTAATTGAATTATTCTGACTTCAGTAACCCTTAACCCTTGAATAAAAGCCCTCTATACAAAGATATGGGTGACAGATTCCTGTAATAACACCAAAGCTAATTATAACAGGGATAGTCCTGCAGATATGTCAGGTTCTGAGAGAAAACCAGCAAGCATTAGGACTCAGGAATGACCATCATTGTGGTCACCTAGAACTTACCCAAATTATCAAATGATTGGGTAGAGTACTTGAGTCATGCTCTGCAATGATCATTGGGATATGCAGAGTAACTATTTACCATGTATGCAGTACTTAATTAACAAAATGATCACAGGAAAAGAGGCTCTACTTGCAAAGATCAAGCCGAGGCCAAGTAACTTCAGAGCAATAAATCCTCTCAGGCCACGATAATGTGTAAAGAATTGGAAGCCGCATGTCAGGTATTCCTAACTGCGCAAGAACTGAGGAGTCCTGTAACATAATGAACAAGAAAAGTAGTTTTGGAACATCAGACTCCTGAATTCTGAACCAAATGAATATCTTTATCTCCCCATTCCAATTCTCACATTCTCAAAGCAATAGGAGAGACATTAACCATTCAATACTCAAATTGGCAAACATAGTTCCTAAAACCGAAAAACAGATAAATATATAAATGGGGGTTTGTAAATAGAGAAGAATACGAGCAGAATACAGACATTCGAACCTGTGTCTCAATCATTGAGTGTATGATTGACTGTGGATGAATCACAATCTCAATATTATCATACTCGGCCCCAAATAGATAGTGGGCTTCAATAACCTCTAGACCCTGTTGAGAGAATAAAAGAAACTCAGTCCAGGCATGCACACATATGACGCATTAAGTGAGTCCCACTAAAAGACCAAAGGCCTGTAGCAGAAAAGATGACACTAGGATGATACCTTATTGAATAGGGTAGCAGAATCCACAGTGATCTTCTTCCCCATGCTCCAGTTAGGATGTTTCAGGGCATCAGCAACTTTTACCTCTTTCAACTTCTCAACAGGCAAATCCCTATTGGACCACCATGTACAAACTTAACACTTTAAATGTCAAACCCAAGACCCTGATAGAAAGGGGCCCATAAGCCCCATGGGAAATTGAGATATGAAGTTTCCTCAGCCAGAGACTGAAGTGATTGAATAGGAGGTTTTAGAAAACCTGGATATGAAAACCCAGGTAATGATGTTAGAAAGGCATAGGGATGATGCTAGCCACAGAGCCAACAGAGAAAAAACAGATTAGCTTTTTAAGAGGAATGATGGTATGACGATTGAAAATATAGATTTGAATATGTAAAAAGTGAGGTCTTTGGAGGAAGGTAGACATCAAATCACATAAATTAGGAGGGTTTTGAATAGCAGGATTTAGGAATCCTTGTAGCCAATCACTTCCTAACAAACGATTGTGTTAAAAGAAAATTTCCAAATTATGTTAAGGCCAAGTAGTTGGCAAACATTGGCAAGTTCTTCTATATTGCTTTTCATCTTGCATGCGTGGGAATGGCAGACACAGCTAAATTGTTAATAACACAGCATCTAGATGTGTTAAGTAGTTGAGAAACAAAACAGTAGTAGCATTTGCAGACTACCACTGCACTAAATTTGATAATAGTTTCTGATACCTTTTGAAAATTATGGAACTTTTTTCATGTTCCAAAGGGGAGCAAAAAAGTTTTGAGATCACATTTTCTTCATGCCATCAGAAGAGCAAATTGTACAAATATCTGCATGGATCATCATGCATCATGTGCCAAACACTAATAAATAATCATTATTCATACCTGAAAGCCCCTCCTGATGCTGTCAAAATAATTCGCCGGAGTGCACCCTCAGGCAAACCCTGGATACACTGCAGAAAAGAAGACCTCTCAGCTTCCCCACCATTTTTCATGAACTTGACAAACGAATTCAATGACAGGCATCTACATTGATACACAGAAAAAAGCAACAGCATGTCTTGTGCAACAATTAAGGAAATGAATGAGATTGAAGTATTAGTTCCAGAGAAGCTGACTTCCTAGCAGAAAGCTGTTTAGTACCTGGAATATAGCAGAATGCTCTGAATCAGCTGGTAGAATTTTTACTTTATGCTTATGTGCTAAAGGAAGTACAAATGGGCCACCCGCAATGAGTGTCTCTTTATTAGCCAATGCAATGTCCTTTCCTGCTTCTATTGCAGCTACTGTAGGCTGTGACACAAAAGAGCATAGCAATACTCAGATCAAGGGGCTGATATTTAGGTTAATATACTATGTTGCAAGCTTAACTTTATAAAGTTTGGCCAGATAAAATTCTGCCATGATCAAACAAAAGGATTTATTTCTTTTACCTTCAAACCTGCACAACCTACAATTCCAGTGACTACTGTCGCAGCATCTGGGTGGCAAGCAACCTGAAAATTTTCAAAAGCTATATTTACACAATGAAATTGCAAGTTATCATAATACTAAATAGAAAAGAACATAGACAATGACAGCAAACCTCTATAAGACCTTCCTCTCCAGGAATTATCTCAGGCTTGTGTTCAGCATCAGCCAAAGCCTCTTTGAGTTCACCAATTAATGACTCATTTCTAACAGAAACCAACTGAGGCTTGAATGTTTTCACCTATTTAATGAAATATGTCATTCATTTTGCGAATTATTTCAGATATTGAAATTCAAAACCAGTTCAAGTTAAAAGATTTATCAATTCTTTAAGGTGCATCTTATACACCAAATGTAATGGAAAGCCATGAGTAGCACAATATTAGACTGACTAATAAAGAAATAACACTCTTTTGTACCCATTTTTTCAAATTAATGAAAACACACCAGGAAAAATAAGAGAATGAGGTTCCCAATAACAAATAAAGGACACAGAATAATTACCTGATCAGCAAGAAGAGTCACATTAGAACCAGCTGCGAGAGCAACAACTTTAAATTTGTCTGGGTTCTCAGCTACTATGTCTAATGTCTGAAGGACCAGATGTTATTGTTAATTGAAAAATGAAAGATGCATGACTAACCAACGAAAAAAAAAAAAGAAAAGAAAACACCTGAACTCATTAAAATAGAAAGTAGGAAATTTATGATGATATGATTGGCAAACAAAGGTGGCTATCAATGGTGAAATGATCAGTGACCCAATAAGAATACACATAATGATGATGGTTCAAAGAGTACAAAACAATGTTCAAACAGTTCAGTTCACTGAATCAGGTTGATTTAACCAAGCTGAGGCAAAACTGAAATCTCTTGATTTTACAAAACCCATCTTCATAAAGGGGAAAGGGAAATCCTTCACTGACTTGGGAAAGTAAAAACAGATCGTGAAAATTCATAACTGTAATTAAGCTTCGAAATCCTCATTGAAAAAGCTCACGCTGATACAAACATGTCTAAGAAAAATTTTGTTCTCTTTCAAAACTTGCAAAATTATGCAAATATTTTACAAAATGAAAAGGTCCGTGATAGAGCAGGTGGAGGAACAGTACTCCAGGAACAAACCATGGTTTCTGAGAACACAGTGTAGATGATGATGAGAAATAGAAAAGAAAAAGAAATTTTAAAAAATAAAATAAAATATATTCCTTGTTTGTAGATATTACACACCTGAGTTCCAATGGAACCAGTTGATCCAACAATTGAGATAGGCTTGGGACCAACCCACGTCCCTTTGCTGGGCTCTGCTACAGCTCGTCCAGGCCAGGCTGGTGGTGGTGCTTGTGCAGAGCAAGAAACTCTCCTTCCATATGCAGTTCTGCTTTCCTTCCTCTTAAAAGCAAACCCACCTGAAAATTAAAAGGAACAAAAGAAATCATAAATTTCAAATCTGGATCCAATAATGGACCAGAATTACAACAGGCTATTAAAGAGAGTGGGTGGAATTATCATAATGAATTACGATCATGTAGATCTGAGAAAAAATTCACTAAGTCAATCTGTAACCCACAATTTGAAAAATAAAAAAAAAAAAAAAAACAGAAGGGGAACGTAACTGGATGCAGGAAACCAGCATTCTGATGCATAAAGCATCCAACAAAATGGACTTCCAAAGTCGCCTCTAACACTGAAACATAGGCAAAACAGAAAAAGTAGACTACCAACATCTGGAACACCAAATGAAATGGCCTGCCGAACCTGCCTCAGAAAAACAGCATACTAACACCGGAGATCCATTGAAATGGACTGACAAAGTCATTTGTGATGAGGAAATAACTTCAGATATGGTGAAAAAAGGAAATTTCTAAAAAAATAATAATAATAGTCCAAATGGGTGAAAATATGCGACGAGATGTGGTATAATTTGGAAAGAAAAAAAAAATCCAGATAAAATTAACTTTGCCTTCACTTCAAGGTCAAACAGAAAATCAAACAACAATCAGCAACAAACAAACAACCATTTCATATAAGTAGATGTAGTCTCCAAACATATAGGTTCACATGTTCACACAAGCATACTCCCACAAAGAAAGGAGTTCTAGAATGCAAATACTGACCCCAAGTAACTGGACTGTGATCTCATTTAAATGTAGAGTATCAGAATAACCACAGTGGAGCCAAATGCTCTTGAAAGTTACAAGAGAGCGCATGACCGCAATCCAAGTATACACGCCATGATCTCATTCAAATATATAGTATCAGAATAACAACAATGAGGACAAATACTCTAGAAAGTCAAGTCAGATGCACTCATCTTCATCCAACCCCTATCCCAGCCTGTTAGGGTCAGCTATGCAAACCGTATCATGTCATTGTCATGTTGTCAGAATCTGCTATAAAGACTTGGCAAATTTTCACAACTACTATCAACCCAACAAACCCTCCTTTGGGCTTGGGGCTACCAACAAGACCATGAAAGTACTACAAGGCCAACACGATAGTGTTATTTGAAATCAACAACCTTGATGAAACATTTTTATCAAATCCATATTCTCTTATAGATCAAAAGAAGGGAAAATTTAATCAAGCACCAGACAGTTCATCCCTCAACAGAAGAACATCAAGGGAGGAGAAATTCATACTACAGCTCTAATATTCTAAAATTTTGCTTCACAAGAACTGAAATTTTCAATGATCCAAAGAGTGGAAGTTTAACCGGAGAGAAGCAGCATTAAAGATAGGAGAAAATTCCACTTTGAGCTTCATAAGCCTACTTTTTAACAGAACCCATGAAAGAACCAAAGCCGGGCAATATTGCATAATTCTCCATTTTTCACCCCTCAAAAGATATATCCCTATAAAGTCATCACTACACAATCCATACCCATCTACTTTGGGTCAACCACATGAATCCTTTTCTTCTTTGTTCCCCCTTTTAAGAGTTAAAAGTAAAAATTCTGAGATACTTTGCTACTGCATACATCCATCCATATCTGTATTGGGCATAAAACATCAGTTGCAAATAATATTGAGCGATTAGAATGGAAATGGCTAATAAATTGTGAAACATTTGTTGATTACTTCTTGAAACAAGAACTATATCCAATACATAATAGCTCAATTGAACTTTCAGAATATCATCATCCCTCCTTGTTTCATGCTTCTTCTTCTTTTTTGTGCGATGGCAAACCAACAAAGAAAATTCCTCAAAAAACATCACAGAATAATAGCTAAATTAAAGCATTCGAAAAATAAAAACGAAAAAGTTAATAAAGTAAAACTCAAACGGGTCTAAAATTCCAAAGAAAACCAACAGAAAACAAAAAGAAAAAAGCAAAATTTCACGAAACATAAGAAAGCAGAAAACCACAGCTCATCTTTCATCTTCTTTTAAGTCCATCTTTCAAATAGTCCAATCCTTTCATTCAGAAAAGATTATTTAAAAAAAAAAAAAAACAACGGACGCAGCAGAACGACTAAAAGTTTAAAGCAAAATTTTCCAGATGCAAAAAGAGTAGAAAATTCCCAACTTTTTGAGCTTTCAGATCATCTTCTACCCGAGACATGGGCTTAATAACTAGGGAGGGAGGGATCATAATCACGACAAAAGAAACTTTAGAAATCCTAAAATTTCAGAACCAGCATTAAGCTCAAGCTTTCCATTTTCAGAAAATATAGAAAATGAAAGCCACATATTTCAATAAAGATAGAAAAGAACATGGAGAAAAGCGTAAGCGGGCGGGAGAAGCGCTCCTCGAAATCAATCACTCCATCGAGTCGAGGAAAACGCACAAAAGAACTCGAAAGGAGAGAGAAATCCGTTACCTCGGAGCTTGTGCAGGGTTCCTTTGCTGGAATCCATGAAGGAGATGGTAGAGATTTCTGCTGGGTAAGAGAATTGGAGAGCCATTGGCATTGAGACACAGAGATGGTGGGGGAAGGGAGGCAGACTTTTATATACGCTCTGCTCCACTTCCCTCTCCCACTGGCGAGGGAAATGATAATTGACTGAGGTTAAAATACGCCAGGTGAGCACATTAGTTTTTTTAATTTTTTTCATTTAAAAAAATGCTACTTTTTGTGCCTGTGCTTCCACGTGGTTGGGCCCGTCCGCCGAAGCCTGCCTCACAAGACAAAATCTCCCGTGCGAGATTCGACCAGATAAACCTATATAAAATAGGGAGAGCGAGTTTATACTCTGGCCCGCCACGACATCTCATGGTAGGCATGTAAACCTACAAAGCCTGCGAAATTGGGTCTGATTTCGATGATTGATGGGCAAGCACTTCAAATTTCCACTGAACACTTTTTTCTAATGGTTTTATAAGACGGCTCCTTGTTAAATCGAGAGTAATTTCCCGTTACTTTAACTGTTTTTATCACTAATAAATTAGGCTTTTAAAAAAAAAAGAACAAAAAGAAAGCAATTCTGTGTACGGACAAAAGCGTAATCCCGAAGCTCAGATGACGGGGACGGCTAATTTAGAACGGTGACTTAAGTGCATTGGATTCTGCAAGCTTGTCTTTCGCGCTCTGTTGATTTCACTGTAAAAGTTAGAAAAAAGCGATTATTATGTAAAAATCTCAACTCGAGCCAGGTAAATGTTCTCTTAAAAATCTTTAAAGCATTATTTTATCTTATTATTATTATTATCTTTTTTTCCTTCTTTAATTATTACTCTATTTTTTCACTTTATTCCATTTTTCGATCATATTATCACATATTTTATCATGATTGAATGATATTTTTAAAACTTACATGGCTCATTGGCCTAAAATAATTAGCACTGAAGAATAAGTTGTGCTTGACAGAGGCTTATGAAAAGGGTTTACAAACCCATTTTCAAGGATAATCAAAATTCTGATTTCAGCTCATTTAAATTCTATATTTATGAGCTATTCCTCTAAATATTGCATAACTCTTAAAATACCCAACGTACCGAATTATGCCCACCATGAATAGCGTGTGTACTCGAAGTAACATTTTATATCATCCGATTGTACCACAAGAGTCAATTTGGTAATAAAAAAAAGATGTGGGCCAAAAGAAATATAAAAAGTAAAAAGTTTGATGTAATAAGGGATAATAAACAAAAATAAAATATTTAAGTTTTTCATATAAAAAAGATAAAAAAATAATGATTGAAAATTAGTAGAATTATTAAATAATTAAAATATCAAATCATATCAAAAGATATTAAAAAAGATTAAAAAATAATAAAAACTATCTTATTTAAGCAAATGAAGTCTAGGAAATTTTTAGATTAAACAAAGCCATTCCAAAGGATGCACAGATAAAGAACAACAACCCATAAGATAGAAATAATGAATCATGGATAGAATTTAGGTTCAAATTTTGATTGTCTATAATAATAGAAAATTAAAAAAAAATTCTTATGATTCTTATCCATCTACTTGATTTGATATTTATTTTGAGAAGAGGGTTTGTTTAGCTGAGCTTGAAAATTCAGTCATCTAATGAAATGAGTAAACAATTGAATTAAATCCAACAAAATCAACTAGCGTTTTCATATAATTTTTTCGTACAATAGTTTGCTTCCGTCGTATTATAATTTCCAAGGTAAAAATACGATAACCGTAAGTTAAATTAAATTCATTATCATGTTTAACGTGCCGAAAGTGTAGCTAATGGGCAAGTGCAGTACGCATCTGCCGCTGCGGGTGAGTCAACGCACACTACCCAGCCGAGGACATGGCCGGTGGTGATGTGGCCAACGTCATCGTGCCACACGACGCAACCCAATTAGAAGAAAATGTTCCCAGCATATCTTTGACTCATTTTTCCAATTTAATTGTGACACGTAGCATTCCTGCCGCCATCAAGCAACCCAAGTGGCACATCATTTTATAACCAGCGTGGAATGCATGCGTGGGCCGGTCCAGGTATCATACACGAGCCTAGAGATTGAATGTCAGCCGCGCCTGCGATTAGAAAACTTAAAAGCCAAATAAAGCGATCAACGCCATCTGGATGCCAATTGAAAGGCAGATGGCCTGACTATTACATCAACATTCCTTTTTTAAAATTATTATTCATATTCATATTATTATTTCTATCTTTTAATCTATAATTAACTATTTTCAACTCATTATTTTTCCTTCTTTCAATAATTTTTCTCAAATTTTTCTGTACCGATCATTTTAAAATTTTCCATTTTCTATTTTTTCTTTTCCATGTTACAGCATCCCCACTCCTCTTTCCATTGCATCGATCGACAGACGAAACAGGCGCTACCAAAACTACCGCAAAGGGAAATGGCGACAGGACGATGCATGATCGGACAGCACTCCGAAGAAACAACCAACGGTGGGAATATTATCAGACCTCCATTTTATTTTAATTAAGCAGTCCAAATTCTTTTTTATTCCTCGACATACAATGGACACTCATGTCTGATTATCTATTGGTTGGCGGGTTTTTATTGGACAGTTAAAATAAACCCGTTTCAATTTTTAACCAAAGAATCAAAGGTAAGTATTATTCAACACGCACGACTCTGAAATGACGTGCGCTTGCAGTGGTGGGTTTCTTAATTTTTGGCCCGACAAGTCGACAAGAGCTGTCAACTGTCCATATGTGCCCGCATAGAAGGTGTCACATCCAGCCGGTACTTGAAAATAACACTCTTCCATGTAAGGAAAAAAGAGTTCTATTTTAGGTGAAATAGAGGTGTTAGATGTGCCTACGCATCAAGCATCACGAGCTGATAATTGTATAGAATAACACTTTTTAAAGTGTAAAACAAGCATGCGATCATCTGGATGCAATTTTAAAAAGTTGGGTTAGACCAAATGGACCTATCCAATTAAATATTCGAGCATACGTTTTAATGCGAACGGCCAAAATTCTTTTTAAAGTACAAAAGATTTTGTTAAAGGTTAGCTCTTGAATCAAAGGCTTTAAATGATTCTTCTGTTTAGATCATCATTCAATGAGGTTGGTAATGCTTTTTCAATCTTAGAAAATACAAACTGACCGCCAGATATGATCAATGTCAGAAGTGGTTAATTTTGCATTTCAGTAATGCCATTCGGTGACTTCGTGCTTATGGTCGGAAAGGACTCCTTCTTATGGATTTAGATTCCTTCATCCCTGAGGGAGATTGCATCCAAAGCCATGAATGGATGCTTCTTCTTTGATGCTTAATGATGGTTTCCTTTTGTTGGAGTGAAAAAATCGCCTCAAGGGGTGAGGGAGATTCCTTCACCGCCAGAGATATTGCATCCAAATCAGTGCTAGCAGTTTGGATTTTACTCTGGCCCTAAATATTTTGGACAAAGAAAGATGGAAATGTCCAGATTTAGGAGAAAATTTCAAAATTATAGAGAAATTTTTGAAATCATATCTTAAATCTTGAAATTTAATGAATTTCTCATTGAAATTATCAAAAAATAGGAAAAAATTGTTGAAAAATTGAGAATCTTAGGAAAACATACCTAAATTCCTTATTTTATACTTGATTCTTCTTGCTTTTGTTTTAAATCCATATACAACTTTTCAAAGGTCATACCTGACTCAACTACTTATGTTTCCCCTATCAAAAAACTTGATTTGAGCTTTTTGATTCATATAAACTTAAGGTATATAGTACTTGTTCATCAACAATGACAGCTTGAATTTACATTTTTAAATTTTCAAAAACCATTTCTCTAGTTTCAAAACACAATTCTAACCCTATTTCTTCCATTTACAAAGAGAAAAACCAGATTTGAGTCATATATTTGTACATATGAGGTCCATAACCATTGCACAAAATTTTTAATGCTTTTTTGAAATAATCCCATATCACTTTGAAATTGATTTTTGGTACTTCCAAGTCAATTTGTGGTGTTCAAAATTAATTTTCAAGGCTTCAAATTATGATTTTAAAAGAGTAATCTAGTTTCACCAACTTATTTTTTAGATTTCAAGCACTGCAAGGCAAACACTTGGTTTTTGGGCTTTTAATTTTAAATTTTTTGTATGCAAATGATGAAATTTATTAAGAAAAAATTGCTATAGATTTTTTCAATTTATTTGCTTTCTTTTTTATATTTTTTGAAAGAATGCAAGTCATAATATTTTTTAATTATAGAGCACACATTAGTGGATGTTAAATATATAATTTTGAAATTTTTTTATTAAAAATAACAAGTATTTTTGAAAATTATAATTAATTAATTACCCTATTATATAATTATTTATAATTTACTCATTAACTTATATAAAAAATTATATATCTGTGTGTTTTGAAGATGTGCAAAACAGAAGGTAAATATTTTTTATTAAAAAGTAAATTTTCAGTTTGTCAATTAGTTTGTCATTTAATTATTTATAAAGTTACTCATTAACTTATATACAGGTGTGTTTGATATGAAAAATAGATAGTAAATCTATTTCTAAAATTATTTTATTGCAATATTTTGAGCTTTTATGTGTGTGTATGAATATTATGTATACAAATATATTTATATTCTTATGCAATATATATAACATACTTCCAGTAATATTTCTATGTTAGAAATTTTCTTTACTATTATGTAATATTGATATATTTCCATTAGTTTGTGTATATGGGCATTTAAAGTGAAGTCTTTTATCATAAATGTTTATTTATATTTATCATAATTTATTCTTAATTTTTATTAAAAATATCTATTTTTCTATTTTTAATTTTTTTGTATTTTATAGTTCAGCAAAATTGGCAATAATTTTTCTAAAATTAGTAATTTTTTCTCTTTTTAGGGTTAGGGAAATTTTCTCTTTTAGTGAAATTTTTCTCTTTTGGGGGTTAAAGAAAATTTCCCTTTTAGCGACATCCAAACCTATGAATGGATATTTCTTCATTGATGTTTAAAGATGGCTTCCATTTGAAGGGGTGTGTAAAAATCCCCTTAAAGTTGGGGTGAGACATTTCTTCACCTCTCAGGGAGGTTGCATCCAAACATATGAACGAATGTTTCTTCATATTGGTTTTGCACACCCCTTCAAATGGAAGCCTAACTTAGATTTTATTGAATAACACCGCAATCATTTTTGAAACAAGTAATTTTTAGAATTATCATAACATTAGGCTTGTCACAATAAAAGAAATATCTAGATATCAAACACTTATATAATGATGTATTAATAACATAATATTTTCTGGTTTTAAGATTTTATAATTGTTATATTTGACACAGTCAGATATACCCATGAAGACTAATATATCATAAAATTTAGATATACTAAAAAAAATTAAATTTATCTTGATGTTTTCGTGCAACGACCACACTCTTCTTTGTCTTGATGGGCTCAATAATGAGTAGCAAGCTTACTTTTGAGGAAAGGACGTCGCATTGGTTTTGGTATATTTACAGTATCTACGAACCAAGGATATAGAAAAAAAAAAAAAAAAAAACAATTTACGAGTGGAAACTTGGCCTAAACGTATCATATCCAATAAAAAGCTCAATTATCTTCATAAATGAGTTTATATCATCAATAACACATTAGGAAACATTAAAAAAACAAAAACATAAAAAAAGAGAGAGCATACCGCGTTTAACGCATGAGGCTCCTCCTAATGCATTGTCCGAGAGCACGGCAAGATGCATGCAGCCTTTGTCCGTCTCCAGAAAATGTTTGTCTAACACTGGCTGTGAGTTTTACCATTGCGCCAGACAACACCCTCAGTCCACCAAAAAATGATATCAACATATCCAATCAATTGTAGACAATGGCGAAAATGCGACATTGATAATCTCATAAGATGACTAAAATTTGGCATTTTGGTATACATTTAAGAACTGCTTGGAAGAGTCAAAATGTGTTTTCACTCGTCAACTGGCACCAAAGAAACATACAAAATATAGACAGTGAGGAAGCGAAAGACATGAATATAGCAGCAGTATTCTTTTAACATGATCTGTCGTCCCAGAAGGTATTACAAATAGTAATTCAAGTCAATAGTTTTAGCCATGAGCAAATGAAAACAAGGAAGAATATTAATGCATATGTTGCTCATGCATCACATAAACAGTCAATGAAAGTATCTAACAAGGACCAACCCATTGGCAATCCACTACTTTCATGTTTCCTCTCAGTTCACTTCAATGCCATCCTCTCTTACTTCTTGTATTTCACTGCTTTTATTTGACCCTGAAACTCCATCAAAGCTCTCCAAAACAGCTGCAGAGTCGGGTGTTTTTGTAGCCTGCTCCACTTGATCATTTCCATTTTCTTGATGCTTCATCAGCTGCTCATCGGTCAACACATCCTTTTGGATTGACGACTTTGGCTGTCGGATCGCTGCAGCAGCTCCAGGCATGGCAATAGGTGGTGGCTGAGGTGGTACCCATGTGCGCTGAATGGGGCGTTCATAGGTGCCACTTCTATAAGAAGTTGTCCTTTGATCATCATGATTGGGATCCATTTCAGTAATCCTCACGCTCTTCTGTCGCCCTGAAGGCTCCACTCTGTCACTACTAAACATAGGGAACTTGCTATTGCCCTGAGAATAGTGCCCGTTGTATTGTCCCTCAAAATTTGATCCTTCATTTCTCATTTCCGATTGAAATCCATGGGTTGAGTTCTGTAGGCTTTGATCCACCTCCCATGGCTGTTATAATGGAGGGCAAGAGAATCAACCAGTGTCTTAAGTGTGAGTGGAACTTCACTAAACATATGATATGCAAAGCCTTTATGCTAGAACAGCATGCATTATGCAGGTCCCATCGGTAAAACAACTCAAATCTCTGTTTCTCACTCTTCTAGTGAGTGTGCTGCCATCATTTTGCATCAGATCACTAAAAGGTAAAAAGCCCACAGAATGCACTAGTCGCATATATTGAATGCATTCTCAACTTTAATTGTGTGCCCTGGTGTACAAAGAGAGGTGTAGGCTCATTAATGCATTTCCATATACTTCCGTATTTCCACTCCCAGAAGGGCCAACAGATATGGTATCTGGATCACCCAAAAGCAGTCCCTTTCTTCAATATGCTCACCCAGATAACCCATACTGATGCTAGTGCAATTCAAAATTTAAGATGGGATAATGAAGGGCACTGATGCTGCACCCACTCAAAGCGATACTGGTATTATCATTTTGGTAGTGAAAATAGCAGACCTGTGCATGGTGATTTAGATCAATCAAGGTGGGTGATTTGTGCAGTTTTGACACCCAAAATGGAAAGTGAGAAAATGCAAATCAATCAGGATGAATGCAAACAACTGCTCCTGTTAGGGAGGGAAAAAATAGAAATAAAAAAAATCATTGCCATCATCAAAATTGAACCTTGGGTCTAGGTGCTAAATTAGGATTTGATGGTGGCTGATTTGGGTTTGGAGGTCTGTCATCGATCTCCTGAATTACGTATCACAGGAAGAAATAGCTCAATCAGATAAATGATTCAGGAGTGAAGTTTAATGAAGGCAACAGGAAGATGCAAACAGTTACCCTGATTCCAGGAGGTTTCTCCCCTCTTTGTACCATAGCCATGATCTGCAACATCAAATTGTTCAAATTTCTATAAAATTCTTGAAATATAAAACATGAAGTGAACTTAAAGCGTCAGCAGAATCTTCAGGAAGGCAGAAATCGCATTTTGCTACACTTTTTTTTTTTGTGCATATTGCTGTTGACTTTTTCGGACTAGAAAAATCAAGTATGCCATAAAAAATACACAGTACAATAATTCTCAGGAAACTTTCTTGTGGCCTAACACATCACTATGTGTAAGGCCTTTGGTTCCATGATCAGTTTGATGATCTGATGGAACCCATGATAGATTCCTATACACCAAAGTAGGATAATTCTAAGCCCTATGACCACATCATTGGACAGAAATTACATAACTTATCCTGAGAAAGGCGCAAAAATACTTAATAGGTTTGATTTTTTGGTATGGGCTAAATCAAAAGTTTGTGTTGACAAAACCATGGACTCAATTTGTACAAAATGGAAATCATACAGAGAAAAAGAAAATAACACAATTATTTGTTAGGCGGAAGTTGAAACTCTGGGGCACATAACAAGGAATGTACTAGTTTTGAGTACAGACAAGTATGTCCATGGTTCAACAAGCAATACCGAGAGGTCTTTAAGTCTCATACTAGATTGTTCGTGTCCCAAATAACTCCTTTATAGGACAATTTTGAACATCTGATATTTGGACTACAAAGAGCCGTTGCAAAAAATGTAAAAAAAAAAAAAAAAAAAAAAAAAAAAAAAAAACCAAAAAGAGCAGGTCAACTCCTAAGATCTTCTTCCAAATGTTTTCAGATAATGGTTAAGTCACAGATACTGCAACAGGTTAACGGCACGAACTACCAAACAACAGTCCTTATCAGAGTTTAGTACAGAAGTCCTGTTAAAATACACAGGCCAGTTTACTCATAATCCCTAAAATGTAAAAGAAAAGAGTAATAGAAAGACAGAAGTGCTCCAGAAAAGAATTGCTGACCTCCATATATGACTTTGGGTGTGGTGCAGGCTCCATGGTTGCAGGTGCTGATGAAGGCCTTGCTGTGCAACAACATTTCATATCAGAAGCCAAAAGAGAGAAAAGATCTAGAAGTTTGGGTTGGGTGGGGAAGATAGCGTCCAGTCATGGGAACCACTCTTAATTACACGGGTGAATTATGCTTCAATCCTCATGATCATAGAGACAATCCGGATATGTTCTACTGTAAACACAATTGCATTTTGTCCAATCCTTATAAATTGGGCATGTCAAGTTTTAATTCTTATGACCAGGGAATACTTGTAAGGTTCCATCATCAATGATAGATTTTACAATTTAAACAGGAGAGAATCCAATACTTCAGCTCAGAAATGATAACCTGACATCACATCACGAGCCAACATGCCGTCTACTTTTGCCTGCAGATAGAAAGAAGTTCCAACCTGTAAGGTCCAATTGATTCTGGAGTAGATGTGCACACTCTAAATACATCCGTGATGCATATATTGGCATGTTCTCATCACATCAATATTTGGAGGCCCTGTGTGCTACAAATTTGATAAGCCCTTCCAAATTGGGGCATGAACCTAAAATAGGCCAGCCCTTGACTAAGATGGCCCACAGACCATAAGAAAAGTTAAGAGAGTCCACAACCACCCCTTAATGAAAATACAAAAATCTACACCAGCAAATACAGCCCCACTGTGACCTCCCATGAATATATGCAAATACAAAAATCTACAGCAGCAACATGAAGTTAACTATCTAGTTCTAACCCTGACAAATTGCAAGTACTAATTAAACCAGTAGCTGATTGAGGCATGCCTCCAACCATAATCTTAGGTCCATCCAACAGATAAAAGGTTAAGACTTTATACGTGGCATGCATGCATATGTATATGCATGTAACACCAAGCCACCTGCTAGCTCTACCATAGGTACTACTTACAGCACAAATACATGCAGTGTTGAGGGTGTAGGTGGGTGGGTGGATCAATGTAGAGTAATATTCAAGATTATGGCGAGCATGGTAAGTTTCCATGTTCATGCTTTCTTTGGGCATAAACTGATGTCAGCCTTGAAACCATTTTCTTCAATAGGATCCTGAAAATCATCTCCATTCAAAACTTAAATGGGCAACAACATAAAAAAAATGAGAAACACATATAAAATGTCTAATCTTATTAAATTAAACCCTTTGTTTCCCAGTTGTCCAAAATTTAGTGCAATCTACTGTCAAGTGGGAGGACTATTATGGATGTGATGGGTTTTGAAAACCCATCATTATGGTCCCACAAGCAATTTTGAAATTTTTAACATATGGATGTTCACTTCTGATGTTTCTTATCATATGACCTACCCACATATCCAATGGGATTGATTTTTGAAACAGTAGCAAAGAAAATGATGCCACATATGATGGTCAAAGTATATTTTACAGTTTTACTTATGCATCACCACGAGCCAAAAAGAATCATAAATATGGAGGTTTTCCATGCTCATTGTAGTGTTGAATCATTAGCCATCTGTGTGTGTTTGCTTGATTATTAATCTAGATAATAATGGAACAGGACGATTCCTGCTTCACCTTTGAAGCCACATAAGAGGGCTTAAGATCTTCTTGGTCAGCCAGGAAACCTGTCCTTGTGTTGTTACTCAGCCCTGAACATCATATAGAAAGTATTGGAAACAAAGCCAGTGTTAGGAATGTCTCTATCATTAACATAGGGACAATAGAAATATCCATGATGTACCAAATGAAAGTTGACAAATCAGGATGCAAAAAGTATCCTGCCAAGTTCAATGAACTATTGTTGATCTGTGGAGTCCACCATAGTCACATATGTTCCAGATACCCTCCTGTCTAGAAGAACCTGGCCATTGTGTTTCTGTCCCTTACAGACCCTCTCGCTATGGGTTTTCAGAACATCCATATTTATGCCAACGTTCAGCTACCCAGTAATCCAAGCTGAGCGATTGTCCTCTCACATCCAAAATGGGCACCTTCTGATCAACGATTAGAATCAATGGATAGCAGAAAGTGGGGCAAGGTAGGCTGTTCATTAGAAAGGCCAATAGGGTTCCACCAAACCAAACTTCCCACTATCACCAAAGACATTTTTTATTTATCAACAATAGTGTCAAAGTAACATATCCAAAAGCACAGAAATGCCTACATTGAAATTCGCTGGATTGAGAGATTAAAAAATTGACAGAAAAGGTCCTGTAACTCAGATTGTGGCAAGGATCAATGAGCACCTTGGCACGAGGCAATTCAGTAAGTGTAAACGTTATTCTTCCCACGCATAAGGTGGGCTTTATAATGTGTATTATTTCACATGAAAGTCAGCCTCAACGCTGATTGGATGGGCTTGACTGCAGAAAGAAGGGCTGATTTCAAATATGACTACATATTTTAGTTGCAATTTCATATATCATCAGCAATTTCACGAATATCAAATACAATCACATAGTTTGTTGGTGTTATTCAAATATGAAATTGTAACTAAAATATATGGTCATATTTGAAATCAACCCGAGAAAGAAAACATTCTAAATTCATCATGCATGCCTGGCTGGCCTGCCTGATGAGATAAATAGGATGAACCGAGTCATCCTCACAGCAATCTCCCACTCGATGCGATAACTTACATGTCCTGTGGACTTGCCAGGTTGGCACATAGACCACATATAAAGAATGATCTACCAAATTGAGTTGCAAATAGGTAGTTTGAAAACACAGAAAAATGCAGTTGCATTTTATGAAGCCATAGCCAGGGAAGCATGACTGATATTGCAGCTTTAAAATTATCAAAGCAATGAGACTGATGCATCTGCATGCATTTCAACTTTCCGTGATGATGAAAATCTTCTGTTTATTCTCATGTCCCTAAGTTTTCCTTTTTCTAATAGCCCTCTTACGATGTTAATCAAAATAATATACATCAGAAACAGCAAACACCACTGGCAAACAAACTTAGTTATGAACCCAAAAAGAAAACCTATTAAATGCATTTCAACAGCACACTTTATCACGAACAAGGACACCTGGCAAACAAAATTAGTTAGAACTCAAAAAGAAAACCTATGAAATAGATTTTACCATTACCATATGGATACTGTACACGGTCCTCCATATGTTTGTCTGATGAAAGGTTTTCTCTGGGAGCTTCCAATTTTCGGAGAGCATGATTCATAGACTTCATTTCCTCGACTTGGGCAACTAACAAACTTGTTAATGATTCAAAGTACTTTCTATCTGAGAAAGAAAAGAAAAAAACAACTGTGAATATTGTAGTTTAGAGTTTCATATGTACCTCATTAAATGTTATGAGCCCTGAATATCAGTTTAATTGATCCCATTAGTTGATCTGATGGACCAAATTTGGACTAATCAGATCACTTGTCTGAATCCACAACACATGGGAGCTGCTGATAAATAATAAAAAGTTAATGAAGGGCCAAAGCTCACTTTATTACTCCCATTACAAACTCAAAATACAAGAGATGATTTGTCAGAGAACTTGTAGGCGAAAAGAATAGGTTCATGTCTATTTCATTGACAAACCTTCACTTTTCGAGTTCAACATTTCTTGACTTGCTCTGGCAATATCAGCAGCTGCAGCCGCAGCTACTTTGGCAGCTGCTGAAGCTTCTTCAGTGGCAGTTGGCTTTGTGTTGTCCTTCTTCTCAGATCCATCTTCTTCAGCTACAGCTTTCCGGATCCAAGATTTCAGCCTTGGAACAAACATTTTCTGTAAAAGGCGTAAGTTAAAAAGAGAGTTAAGCCATCTCTGAAGCGCATTTGCCCACTCACTTGTCCACATGGGCAAGCCCACAGTTAGCCAACAATCATGCTGTATGCCGATTGGTGGTGCTATGTCAAAGCCCTTAGGCCTAATAAAATTTTAAGAGATACATTAAAAAGAAATGGCCTGGGCAGAAGCCTAACTTTGATCCAGCGTGAAGACCTGACAATCAACTCAGATCATTCACCATATTAGCCT
>JAYJMB010035669.1:0-15575 GCA_036873735.1 Pouteria campechiana
AGTATGCCGCATTGTAAAAATCTCTAAAACTTTACAAGAGTGAACATTTACATTTTTGAAATTTCTAGGGCCTTACACTTTCTTCAAAGATCTCCTTGCAAAAATTCTTCTCCACATCCAACTCTCTCCAAAACTTGGTCCCTCGATCTCCTTAAATAACTCAAGCAGCAAGGTTTTATTAGAACTCTTCCACTACGCATAGAGATCCTCTTCTAATAATAATTTATATTTTTCAATGAAAATATAGCTTCTAAAATATTACAATATTAAAATAAAAGTTCTAAAAATAACTAAATTGCTGCATGTTGTGGGTTTACAATAAATGCACCTAAAAATCATCTTCCAGGAATAACATCAACCTGTGCACTAAAAAAAATAATTTGCAACTTCTAAAACCAACACATGCTATGCTTCCAACTTCTATTTGCAATTTCATCCTTCTAAAATATTCTAAATTCTTTCAAATTTACTTCTGAAAATTACTACTAAAAATTCCTTCTAAGATTTAGAAGTTTTTTGTCTTATTAAGCTACTTCCCAATTTCTAAACTTCCCAATTCCATTACTTCAGAAGTTCTGATGGAGCTTTAGAAATTTTTATGATCAAGCATTTGAACCCCTTTTGGATTCTGTCGCACTGTCATACTTTCGAGAGTAATACTTCATAACTTCAAAAGTTCTATCACAGTTCTAAGAACCTTTGTTTGACTTCCAAAGTCATTTTTGAACACCTCATGTAATATGGATACAGTTCTAAGAACCTTAGAACTAGTTTAGAATCACCTTTATCGCACTTCTGCTATTATTTTGAATGTCCTTCAAAAATTTTGTCAACTTCTCAAAACCTCAGGAACACTTCATGTTGCCCTTTTGAGAACATCAAAAAGTACTTAGAACCTCTTTTGAAGTTGTTCAGAAATTATTCAGCATGTCTTCAAAAACCTTTGTTGCATTTTGAGAGCCTCAAAAACCACTTCTGCACTTCTTCAAAAATTCTAGTTGCACTTTTGAGAACATCGGAAATCACTTTTGTGAGCCTTCGTTGCACTTTTGAGGATGTCAAAAATCATTCAGAATCTCTTTAGCAAGCATCAGAACTCCTGTTGCACTTCTAATGACTTCAGAACCCACTTAGCACTTTTTTCATGATTTTGCAAGCCTCAAAACCTCCTCAATTACACTTATGAGGTCTTTAGAAATCACTTAGAATCTCTTCAGCAAGCATTAGAACTCCATTTCATCAATCACTATTATGAGCCTTCGAACCCACCATTTTTGAACTCCATTCTGAACCAGTTCCGACTATCAGAACCGCTCCAAAGATTTTTGATGCATTTCTGAAGAGTACACTACTTCAAAAATTCTGAGATTGATAATTTTTACCACATTAGAAGTTCTCTAGAACTTCTGACACACTTTTGACAATTAAATGATCTTAAAAAATTTTGAGTTTCAATAATTTCAACCACGTCAAAATTCCTTCAGAACTTCCGTCACACATCTGACGTTGGCTAACTCATTAAAATCTTCTAATGACTTTGAAATCTTTTAAAACTTTTGAAGGTTTCTAGATTTTGAGATAGTTACTTTACTTCTTCAGATGTTCTAATGTTAATATTCACTGCTTAGAAATTTACTTTTATTACTTTCAAAAATTAACTTCTCTTGGTCAGAAGTTCTGACGTTAATATTAATAGAAATTCTGACGTTATGATAGTGCAACCAAAAACAACTGCTAAGGCATTGAATTCTACATGTAATGCATTCTTAATTTTGGTGCCTTAGTGTCAGATTTTCTATTTGCAAAATACCCAACGAATATTTCAAGTGTTGTGGCACTCAACTTCATTAACTCGTCTTTTTCTAAAATTGACTCAATGTGATGCCTTTTGTATATTTTCAATAGTTTTACATTTGAAATAGAAACTAACTCTATTAAGTGTAATATTTAAGCAAAACCAATGAACTTATATCATTTGAGGATCCAAACTATGTGAATTTAAGTATTAAAACATAACAAAATATGAGTTTATCAAATACCTCTAAACTTAGCTTTTGATCATCCTTGAGCAAACTAGGTACCAAACTTTTGAAATAGTTAGGATAGTCTCTCTTAATCAATTAATAACATGCCACATAAATTGCACATATACACATAACTTAGAATTCATTCAAGACAGTTGCTAAGTAATCTCATGAAACTCTGGCATCTTCAATCCCTTCATGAAGTGAGAATGTGTGTGTGTGTGTCTATGTATGTGCTTTGTTAATCCCATGTTACATGCACGCCTTTTAATCAACAATATGCAATCCAGTGATTCTGATGATTTCCATAAAACATTCAATAAGCTTATTTTTCATAATCTCTCTTCACTAATGTAGACAACTCTATTCACTTGGATCAATAGATTTTTGTTAAGCATGTAATGGGGCCTTAGGTTTACCTAACAAAGAAAAGGAATAAGGATTCACAAAGTAAGAGATCATAAATAAGTTACACATGAATATTCACTCCCTTGACATACTATTTGGGGTTCTTTCTCTTTTTATGGGCTATATTACTACCACACCCCCAAACTTATTTTCTTTAGAGTTCTTTGGGATGGGATGCCCTCAACCAAAAGTTGAATCCTCATTGATTCTTTTCTTTTTGTCCTTTTTCTTTATTTTATTTTGGCATTCTTCTGTTAATTATCCCCAAACTTATCTTCTTTTGCTTCACTCATACCTCTCTAACAACCATATACATAGAATATATTTCTTATAAGTCAAGCATGGCTTTTCAGGCTTGAAGGGGTTGGATGATAAAGCTAAAGAAAGAAAACATTGAATGGTGGCCTTTTACATGCTTTGCATATGCCATTCTTTCAGTAAAGCTCAACAGGGACACTAGTGACATGATGTACTAGGTTAGCTTGAAAGGCTCAAACTTATCAAATAACATGCCTAAATCATTTCCAAGTAAACATGTTATCTAGAATATTTCCTTGAGTAATAATCAAATAAGTTCTAGTATGCTTATATCTGTAGAAGTCCCATAGTATGTCTTAACCCAAGAGGGGAGGGGTGAATAGGGTTTATAAAAAATTCATTGCTTAACTACTATTGAACTATTTCCCTCTTTTCGTGATTATGAATGGTGCATTGTAAGATAAATAATAAAATAGTAAAGTGCATGAAAGATAAACAAATAAATAAACATAAATACAAACAATACAATTTTTATAGTGATTCAGGAACCCCATCTCTACATCCACTCTTCCAAGAGCACACACTCATTGTGCCTTGGGTTTCACTATATCCCACATAATGGAAATACGAAAGTACTCCTAGCAGTCTTCTAGTTTTTATGAGCTCACTAAGAAACTCACTAGTTTTGAAGGTCACCAATAAACTTGATGGTTTTCAAGAGCTCACTGAAAACTCATTCAATGTGTTTTTCCTGAGCTCACCACAAACTCACTGGTTTTCAGTTTAACAAAAAACTAATGCAAATTTAAGCACAGGGGAAGATAATATCTTTCATAACTCTAGCAATTCAAAAGGATCTTTCCAAAATGTAAACTCAATGGCCATAAGGATATGCAGATTGAAACTCATAAAAGATAGATGAAGGTTTAAGCTCTTGGCCATGGGTGGAAGGATTTGCATAAGGTTAAGCATATTTAAAATGTCTTCCTTCACCACCTTGAATCATTCCACCTTTTCTTCTTAAATAGTTTCTTCATAACTTCAACTGTTGAAGAAGATGGGTTCTATTGAATGTAGAAATAAGAGCAACAATGAATGAAGAAGACCATTGAGATTTCTGCCATTGTAGTGCATGACTTTCTGATTTATCTTAAGTTATTGCATCATCATTCTTTTATAGAGAGGAAATGTCTGTTCTCATTTTTGACTTAATACAACTAGAAAACTTGCAATGCCACTTGTTACCAAAAATGGTGACTGAAACGAGTTTGCATAATGAAAGCACGCATGCAGATGCCATTTAGATGCAAGTCACATAAATCAATTTTCCTCTGGCAAGTCACAGTCTCTCTCTTTCTGTATTTGTCTATCATAAGTTATTAATGAACTCTTCCATTTGTTTGTCTATCAGTTGATCTTTCATAAGAGTGATTTATCCATTATAAATAATAGATGAACTGTGGTGCTATAGACAAGGTCGAGTTGATTGATAGACAAACTCTATTTTGTCTATTGGAATAGATAAGTATGATGTTCTTCTTTTGTTCCACATTTGTCTGTTAGAGGTGGCATATGAATTCTGCTTTGTCTTGTTCGAATAGATGAAGTATAGTATTCATCTAATGTAAGTGATAGATGAACTCTGCTTTAATTTGTCATGGATGAATTGCTCTGCACTTCATCTATAAGTTTGTCTATAGTAAGTTACAGATGAATGTGCCTATGCATTGAAGTTTCTTTGTCTAAGAAGCTACTTTGTCTATGTAGCTTCATCTATCCTCATTGTGCAACTTCTACTTCATCTTTCACTTCATCTGTCACTTTGTCTATAGTAAGTAATAGATGAATTTAATTGCATAAACAAAGTCGAGTTCCTTATTTGTTCTGCATTTTTTGAGTAGTAGATGGAGTTCAACTCTACAACTTCTTTCTTTCTTTATTCTTGATTTGTCTATCTTAGCCCAACCGAAGTTGCACTCCTTTGTGTATTCGTCTTCCCTTTTTATCATCAGATGAATCTGTTCTTCTAACTTTGTTAGTTAGAAAAAATTTCTTCCCTTTGTGCATGATTGTCTAGGTAGCTATTTCTTCTTTCTTCATTCATTTGAGTGCCTGACAGAATTATTTCTGCTTACTTTATCTCAGACATTTTTGGCTGGTATAGATAGTTTGAGTTTCTCGAACAATATTATGCTCCCTAACTATGGCTTTGTCTTCAATGTGCCACTTGCGATCGCTACAGGTAACTATTGGCACCAATTTGACAGTGAGTAAGTGTCCATTTGTCTATGGAAGTTTTCTCTTTGGATTTTAACAGACAAAGCAAGATCATTTTAGCATATCTTTTAATCCTTGATTTCTTCTTCTTCTTCTATAATTTTCAGTAGTTTAATCCCTTTGGAATGTAGTAGATAGTTACGGCAGGTGGTTACAAACAATTATGTCTTGCACTTAGAAGTATTTTACAGTTGCTACATAGTTAGCTTTCGAATATATTATCATAAGGTATTTTATCCTTATATGATTTTAACATGTTATAAAGAAAGGATAATATACATATCTATTTCAGTAATAATGTGAAAGCTTAATTGAGTATGATGCTAAGTATGATTCACCAAATTAACGCATTAATAAATGATTCATAAGGTTAAGCACACCATAAAGTAAAGGATGTATGCTTGCATAATTAAATTCACATATGTTTTGGATCCTCTTTTGATGTAAATGTAGTGGATTCCAATAAATTTGCACTTAATTTGGTATTACTTGATAAGAAAATTCTATATTGATTTATTATATATATTTATAGATAATTAAGTGCAAGAAAAGGAAGAAAAATATGGAAGACATCAAGGTTGAGAAATGAGCAAAGAAATGGAGTTTGGATGATGAATAAGTGGCTGACAAATGAAGATTATAAGTTGAAGAAGCTGAATGTGAAAATAAAGTACTACTTTGACATAATTTTTGGTACTAATTAAGATGAATTCAGCTCAAATGTTAAACATATAAGTTTTAACCCTTAAATTTATCTATCCAAAAAATTAAGAATCATAAGATTGGGATTTGAAACATGGAAGTTGTGGCTAAAACACTACAACTATCTTAGACTTTAATTCTACTAATAGAAATTTTGGATGACAAAAGGTGTCACTTTGAGGGCCCATGACTCATAGAAGATAGATGATTTAGATGATGTGATCAACATGAAAGTCTTGAAATTATTTGTTTAATGCTAAAAGAATGGTGTAATTCCAAGTTCATACTAGGAAGTTATGGTCAAAACAGTGTGAGTAGATCTGGCTAGACAAAAAGCTAGCACCGGCGACACCAGCGGCAACCCTAATTTTGTGTATTTTATGTTAAGTGAGTAGTTGGGCATAGCTGGGGGTTTTTAAGGAGAAAATTTAGGGTTTTTGAGGATTTCGCTTTTGTTTTAAGGGATTTTTGGAGGCTCTTTTGGAGGCAAGGTGAAGGAGAGTTTTGCAAGAGAAGAGAAGCAAGGGAGCAAGAGAAGAGATCATGTTCTGCAAAATTCCATGTTTATGAAGGGATTTTCTTCTTTTTCTTTTTCTTCCATGAACTATTTTCTCTTTCTAGGATGAAGATGTAACCCTTTTTGATTCTCGTTTTTATGTATTATTGGATATTATTAATGTTAGATGATCTTTTTTCATTCATGATGTTGTTTGCAATGATTTAACTTGTTTTATTACTTGATCACCAATATTATAAGTTAGATTAATTATTAAAGTATGGTTAAGGTACACGCTATATGCTAAACCATGAGCTCCCTTAAATGAGAATGATGGATGGTTAAGGTACACATCATATGCTAAACCATATTATTTTAATTCTTATGTTCTTGTGCTTAATGGGTTTTTACCCTAATTTTGCTACACACCATAGGTAATTGGAATAAGTGAAAATACTTGATTTAAACTCGCACACTTAATGATAATAATCTTACTTTTGAAAGAATGAACCCAAATGAGGCATTAAGTCTAACATTCCATTAGCAAAGGGGTAGCATCTAGTGATGAAATCGGATCCCTAGACTTCTTCATCTTGCTAATATCTCTGCATTATATTTAGTCATTGATTTACTTTCATTTTATTAAGTATCTAAAATTCTGAAATTATACCAAACATTA
This sequence comes from Pouteria campechiana, assembly GCA_036873735.1. Classification (NCBI taxonomy): domain Eukaryota; kingdom Viridiplantae; phylum Streptophyta; class Magnoliopsida; order Ericales; family Sapotaceae; genus Pouteria; species Pouteria campechiana. The sequence goes on from JAYJMB010035669.1 coordinate 6,845, forward strand.
TTCCAAGTTTGTTTAGTTATAAATACATTCTTTTTAAGGTTTGAATAGTTCAATAACTAAAATTAATTAAGTTGGTTTGACTGTTCTTTGTGGGATCAACCCATGCATTGCACACTATATTGCTATATGTCCATACACTTGCGAGGAATTATAATTTAAACCATCAATGATTTAAGCACTCATATATTGTATCTTAATAGAAGTTTTGTTATCGTCAAAATCATATATAATAATCCTTACAATATCAACCAAAATATGTCACTGAATTTACAAAATTATCAACTAATCCACATACATATCACATGATCATGACATAAAGTGCACAAAATTCATCATTCATGAAAAAGAAAGATTTATCAGAAGAAAAATCAAATCACAAGTTGGCATCTATCTTTCCTTCTAAATCATGTGTAATGATAATAAAAAACTAAGCCTATGTTATTGATAATCAAGATAGAATCCTATTCAGTTTCAATGTTTTAGTATAATTTACATAATTGCTCATAGATTTTCTTAGCTAAGTTAGAAAAAATTAAAGCTCATTAAAAAAGCATATCTAAATTTACCTAATTTTTTTAAAAAATGCCCAAAACTGAATGAAAGTTCTTCAAATATACCTACAAACTTAAACTGAACATTATCCTTAATGTGAAAGAATGAAAGAAAGTTAAGATTGAGGGCTTCCTTGAATGGAGTGATGTTGCATTCTTAATGTTCCTAATATGCAAATGTGAACTATCTGTCTATTTTGTCATGAGTTGAACTTTCTCCTCTAAAGTGTATCATTCTCCTTGCCTGGTGAACAAAACTTAATCAAACTATTGATGGCTATAAGACAAAATTGTCTAAAATCAAGAAAGCACAATAAAAGAATTCTAAACAAAACGAAAAATAAAGTAAAACTAAGCTAGACTAAAAATCCTAAAAGAGAAGGGATGAAGAAGTAGTTTTGATTTGTAGTCTTCAACTTGACTTTGTCACTTATTCATGCATTCAGTTTAAATTTCTCCCCAGCTTTGTCACTTTTGATTCTAATGTTGTGCATACAAAGAACAAGACTGACCCCCTTGATGTCAGCTAATGCTTAACTGAAGGCATAGTCCCACTCCGCTCATGTAGCAATTTCATTAGCTGGTCCACTTGAACTTCATCAAGCACAGATGATATGATTGCTAGCAATATGTTATCTTTGGAGGGCTTGGGGTATCCGGTCATAGAGTGGTTTAGCTCCTCAAATTTGATAGGTTGCCCATGAGGCTTATCTCCTACTTCAAGCGTGTTGGTGGGTTGGTAAATTGTTGCATTCTCCTCCACAAGTTGTTCCACTTTATGAACCCTGAAACAATCATAAAAAATATTAGGCAGTTTCATAGCTTTAAAAATGTTAAATTTAACTTCCTTATCCTAAACATGCATTGTGACTTTGCCCTTTTGTACATCAATTAGCATCCTTCCAGTAGCTGGAAACGGCCTCCCTAAGATGAGTGGAATCTGTTTGTCCTCCTCCATGTTAAGAACTATGAAATCTATAAGAAAGATAAACTTGTCAACTTTTACCAGAACATCTTCCACAATACCTCTTTGATGTCTAATTGTGTGATTAGTTAGTTGAAGTGATATTGTGGTTGCTTTGACCTTTCCTAATCTTAATTTTCTAAAAATAGACAAAGGCATTAAGTTAATACTTGCACCCAAATCGCACAATGCATTTTCAAAATAAGAATCACCAATAGTGCAAGGGATAGTGAAACTCCCTAGGTCTTTCATCTTTTGTGGCAGTATATTTTCTAGGATGGCTAAACATTCCTCATTCCACTTCATAGTTTCATATTCCTCAAGCATCCTTTTGTTTGCCAAGATCTCCTTCAAAAATTTTGCATAGTTGGGCATCTATGCTAATGCATCTGCAAAAGGAATATTAATATGCAACTTTTTAAATACATCCAAAAATTTAGAGAACTACTTATCCATCTTATGTTGTTAAAGTCTTCAAGGATAAGGGATTGAAGGCACATATGGCTTAGGATTGTCTAGAAACAATTTGCTCTTGGCTGCCTTTTGTGGTTGTTTAGTGGCTTCCTCTTGTTTTTATTTGGGAGTCTCTTGTTGAGCATCTTCTTCTCCCACTTGCTTGCCACTCCTCAGGGTTATAGCTTTTACCTGTTCAACTAGATTTTTCTCTGTGAACTCCATTTCAAACCAGTTCCTACTATTAGAACCCCTCTAGAGATTCTGACTCACTTCTAAGGAGTAGGTTACTTCAGAAATTTTTACCATGTGACGCACTTCTAAAAATTAAATGATCTTCAAAAATTCTAAGTTTCTATAATTTCAACCACATCAAAAAGCCTTCAGAACTTCTGTCACACTTATGACAATAGCTAACTCATTCAAAACTTTGAATGACTTCAAAATCCTCAAAGACTTCTGATGGTTTCAAGATTCTAAGATAGATACTTTACTTCTTTAGAAGTTCTGATGTTAATATTCACTGCTCAAAAATTTTCTTTTATTACTTTCAGAAATTCACTTCTCTTGGTTAGAAGTTCTGGCGTTAATATGAATAGAAGTTCTGACGTGATGATAGTGCAACCAAATACAACTACCAAGGCATTGAATTCTACATGTAATTCATTCTTTATTTTAGTGCAGCGATGTCAGATTTTCTGTTTACAAAATACCCAATGAACATTTCAAGTGTTGTGGCACTGGACTTCTTCAACTTGTGTTTTTCTAAAATCAACTCAATGTGATGCCTTTTACATATTTTCAACAGTTTTACACCTGAAATAGAAACTAACTCCATTAAGTGCAATATTTAAGCAAAATCAATAAACTTACATCAATTGAGGATCCAAACTATGTGAATTTAGGTATTGAAACATGATAAAATATGAGCTTATAAGGATTTTCATGGCCCGTTAGCACAAAAAATGGTTTAATCAACTCCCATGCTCATTTCCCCCATCAACTTCATAATCTACCCATGCTGAATCTCCCCTATAACAACCCTACAAAATTGCGTTAGAACCCTAGCAACACATAAGTTTGAAATTTAATGGAGAAAAGGATCTTACCACTAAATTTAATCTTGTTTCCACCATGAGAAGATGAATGCTTTTCTCTTCTCCATGTCCAAAGGGATGTATCTTGCCTTCTTCTTGACGAATAATCAATTATGCATCCTAATCATCAATTTTCCTAGCTAAAATTGCCTAAAAATGAGACATGAAATGGTGTGGAATGAGATAGTAGCAAGGGGGCGTGGGTGGGAATAGGTTTGGTCGAATTGAAGATAGTGGAGCACCTTAAATGGCTTATGCTTTTGGTGTTCCATAGGTGTAGGTGCATCCCATGTACATGCAATGACATTTCCCTATTAATCTCCTCAATTAAACATAGTTAATTTATTCTCTAATTATTTCTTTCATCAATACGTTAAAAATATAATTAATCTCCTCAATTAATTAGGGATAAACCAAATTTAACCATAATTACAAATTATGGCCCAATACTCACCCATTTAATAATTTAACCTCAAATATCACATAAAAATTAATAAATCGATTGCAAATTCCACATTACACACATATATTTGTCTCAATGGGTCTTTTGTACAAATTTTTAAAGTTATTTAACATAAATAATACACAAAATTTCAAATTTATCAAGTTAATCCTATTATTTTCGTCCTTAATTATCCACCCGGTAAAATATCCAAATCAAGTGATTCTTGATGCATTGGAAAGATAATTTCTAGGTATACAACTTTTATGTTGAATGTGTTTTCTAAATAATCCAAATTCTATGCCAAATATTGGATACAAGTGATGCCATTTTCGTGTACAACTTCCTTTTAATATACTTTGGTGCTCAATCATAAATTAACTTCATATGCCATTCACCCATAGATAATGATCTAATTTAGAAAAATTTCCTTCCTTATCTCAAGTCATCTAATGAATAATAAAAAAAAAAAATTTCCTTACACCAAAATCCTAGGGTGTCACACCTCACCATTTCATCTACATTACTAAGGAAGAATTCACTTCCATCCATCAGGCTAATCTTCAAGCCATTTCTGACAACCTTCCTCCACCCCTCCCTGACCTTCTCAATTCTAACCTTTCCCACTCCATCTAGGTTCAAAACAAGTTCCTTAAACCAGAGACCGACCAAGAACCTACCTCCCAACCTTAGCCTCTACCAAAAACCAAACCAAAAGCCATACCAAAACAAAACACCACTAGAGCTAGAGCTCCACTCAAACCAAAATCCAAACCTCCTCCTAGACCCCCCACCAAGTCTCTCCCTCCAAGTTTAGAACCAATCACCATGACCTATGATCAATTCCAAGCTAACTTGGAATCAATGCCACTCCCATTTCCACAACTTCTCAATCCTACATACACAATCGGAATTCAAATCATTCCTTTGACAGTATCTGGAGCATTTATAAAGAGAGAACCTCCCACAGCCATTCCCATTTCATCGTTGTCGAACCTACCCATCCCATCTTCTTAGCCTTCTCACAAATTAGTCATCTCCAAGAAACCTAGAACTCTCAAAACTAGACCCTAACCTACCTTTCAACCTCCTCCTTAACCTATTGGACCAATAGCCACTCACCTAAACCAAAAGGGCTAAACCCAAGAAATAATAAGTTGTTGATAACTATCTTGCTTTCTTTAGTACATAGATCATTATTTTGTACTAAACAATTCTCTGTAAATTTCTTATGATTAATGAAATAAACTTCATATTCTTTTCTAATGCTTTTCTTTTCCCTTGTGCTCTTTTCCATTATGACAAAAAGGGGAGAATTAATAGTAATAGGAGGAGAATTAAAAACAATGACTGTGAATATTATATACATGATTTTGATGATAATAAAACTAATATTAAAGAGAAGAAACCTGTATGCTTAAATCTCTAACAATCATATAAATGGTTATGAATTAATAAATAGTAATTAACATAAACTCATAACTATGAATGATTAATTATACAAGCATACATTCCTCACTTTCTGGTGTGCTCATAATAAAGATGAATTAACCTTTACTGCATAAATTTGCTAAATAAATACTATGCACCATAATTACCCAAACTTTCATATTATGCATTCAAAAGAAATGTATATTATCCTTGCTTTACAATATACTACAATCACATGAGGATAAAATATATTCTGATATTATATATATGAAAGCTAATAATGTAGCAAGTGCAGGATGATGATCATCTGCAACAAACTGCCACAACAATCTGTTACTCTCCAAAAGAGCTAAATTGATGAAGAATGTGGAAGAAGAAGAGGAAAAAGAAAGCTGAAGATAAGTAAGGTTGCAATTTCAACCTCAACGAGAAAATGTCAACAAACAAATGCAAAACAAGAAGTTAAAGAAGAAACCATGATCAAAGAGCTTAAATTGTGTTTGATAAATTTGGACTGCTTCTACTTGATCTGATCAAAGTCTATCCAAGAGAAAGTGCAAGGATGAAGAAGCAACTCAATGGCTTGGTAGACAAATGAAGAAAGATAAAGAAATTGTCGCACAAACAACCATACACAAAGCAAGAAGATTGGATTAGTCTAAGGATAAAATGGTAATATGAATATAGAAGGGAGTGAAACTTCAGTTGAGCCAAGACAGACAAATCAAGATTGAAGGATCAAGGAAGTTGCTTGAACAAACCCCTTCTACTGCTCAAAGTATGCAAAATGGTTGAAGAACTTCACTTCGTCCGAAGATCAAAAGTTAGTGTATTACTTACGATAGACAAAGTATTAGCCAAAGTAGAAGATGAAGTAGACGTTGCACATTAAGCATAGACGAAGCTAGATAAACAAAGAGGTGCTTGGATTAAAATGGGCTTCAACAGATAAAGGCACGATCATCTACAACTTATAACAGACAAATGCGACATGCAAAGTATTCTATTCAAGATAAAGCAGAACATAATTCGCCTATCACTTACACCAGACAAATATTACACTTCGTCTGTTTAAGCAAGTTAAAGTTAGCTTCATCTGGCACTTTCAATATACAACAAGGAATGAAAGAAGAAAGTCACACTTTATCTGTCAGTGCAAGACTGAGCGAACTTCATCTGTTACCTCCAATAGACAATGAAGAATAAAGAAAGCACATCCCACTTTGTCTGTTCGTATAGAACGAGATGTTTGTCAATTGATTAGCCTATCTTCATCAGTGCCACCCAGAGATGATCTATTATTTACAACAAACAAAGCACATTTATGAAGGATCGATCAAAAAAACAAATCTCCTGGGGAAATTAAGGCAGAGAAAGAAGAGTTTGTCTATCAGTAAGTTTAACTTTATCTGTGTCATTCAAAGTTTGTCTGCTACTTGTAACAGACCAAATCATTCTTATGAAAGTTCAACTAATAGACAAACCTATGAAGAATTTATCTATAACTTATGGTAGATAAATGCAGAGAGAGAGGCCATGACTTATCAAAGAAAAATCAATTTATGTGGCTAAGCATACAAATGGCATCTGCACTCGAGCCATCATTGTGTAGACTTATACCAGTCACCATTTTCGACAATAAGTGGCACTGCAAGACTTTCAAAGCTATGATGAGTCAAATGAGGAACACCATTTTATACAACTCATCCTCCTCTCTGAATGGCGATGCAGCGGTTTGAGACAAATCAAAAAGACCTAGACTTCAATGGCAGAAAACTCAAATGACTTTATTCATTCAATACTGCTCTCATTTCTGCTTTCAACAGAATCCATCTTCTCCAACGGTCGAAAGTATGAAGAAGCTATTTAAGGAGAAAAAGGTGGGATAATTCAAAGGTGGTGAAGGAACCCATTTCAAATGAGCCTTATCTTATGCAAATCCTTCCACTCATGGCCAAGAGCTTATACCATCATTTATCTTTCATGAGCTTCAATCTGCTTATCCTTATGGCCATTGTCTTTACATTATAGGAAGATCTTTTATATTACATAGAGCTGAGAGAGATATCATATCTTCCCCTGTGCTTCATTGTAACACTTTATAAAATGTCAGTTTTCAAGTAAACTTAAAAGTAGAGAGTTGTAGGCGAGCTCTAGAAAATCAACAAGTTTGTTGTGATATTTAAAGCTAGTGAGTTTGTGGTGAGCTTGTTAAAACTACATTGTAATGAGTTGTTGGTGAACTTAGGAAAACCATCAAGTTTGCTAGTGACCTTTGAAACTAGTGAGTTTCCTGGTGAGCTCGTAAAACCAGAAGAGTGTTGGGGACACTTACTTATGACCCTTGGAGCTAGAATCCAGAAGAAGTGTCGGGGACACTTATGTATTCCATTGTGCAAGGTATAGTAGAACCCAAGGCACAATGAGTTAGTGTCCTTGGAAGAGTGGATGTAGGGATGAGGTCCTAAACCACTATAAAAATCATCTTGTCTATGTGTGTGTGTGTGTTTGCTTTATTTCTCTGTATTTTATTGTTCTATTAGTCATCTTATACCACACCACACATAAAGCACAAAAGAGGGAAATGATCCAACAGGGGTAAAGCAATGAATTTTTATTTACCCAATTCACCCCTCCCCTCTTGGGTTAAGCCATCCTATGCGACTCTACAATGATAGCATAGCAATAACAACATTTAGCATTTCATTAAATAACAACAATGATAGCATTACATGAACTTAGAATTAAACAAGAGCATAACAACATTTTATTCACTTAGTATTAAAAAGGTGCACTTATTCAGGGGGAGTTGTTAATACACATTCAGGGGGAGCTATTTGTTTTAGAAGCGCATTTCCTTTTAGTTCCCAAAATTTTATTTCTGAAAGGTATATCACCCAAATGTTTTGTCATCATCAAAAAAGGAGAGACTGTTGAGTCTAACCCTATTTTGTTAGCTTGAGTTTGATGATGATTATGAATTAGTAGCTATGTTTTGATGATGAGAAAACATGTGAGTGAAAAGTTAAGGTACTAACAAATTACATTCCTAAGTGATGCAAAAATAAATGAATAGTTCAAGTAAATTACACCTAGGAAGTAACTTTAGAGTGATGGATAGCGTAAACAAGATCATATCATATCAAGTTGAAACCCATCACACTTAAGTTTTAAAATGAAGAAAAACCAATAAATGCTCAAGAAACAATAGTTCTAAACTTAGAAAGAGATTTCAAAGGCATTCGAATACTTTTAAAATCAAGAGAAACAAATTCAGAAGATGTAGAGGCAGTCAGAAGGTCTGAAAGTTAAGTCTAAAAGCACAAAAGTCACATTTGAAAGCTTCAAAACAATTTCAAAGGGAAAACTCCATGCTTTAGAGGACAAAAAGAACAATTAGAACTTAGTTTAGAAGCAAGGGAGTCCTTCATGTTAGGATTATGTGCATGATTTTGATGAGAATAAAACTTATTTTAGACTTAATATATGCTAATAATGTTGATAATTGTAATGCCCAGCTCACCTAGGGCTGTTACTCCATTTTACACTGCAAATACACATGATTATACCATGATTTTTCCACTTCCAAGATGGGTTGCTTTGATACCATTTTCTAGTTGACCTAATTTCTACAAAAAATCTAACAGAATCTACCCTAAAAATGGGGTTGTCCACTTAGGGTACAAGCATTCAACATTTGTGACTATACATGTTCTCAATTAAAATTCATAAACAAGAAATAAAACACTTCATAATTCACCTTCACACCACCCTTGACTCCACAGGGGCCGCC
>JAYJMB010035669.1:15585-34327 GCA_036873735.1 Pouteria campechiana
CCCGGGGCATCCCCCACCCCCCCCCCCCCCCCCCCCTTCCTTTAGGACCATAGCTACATTATGATGGAAATGCATTCACTTCTTCACCATACACATCTGTCCTCATACATTATCCATATCATACTCCATTATTACACCGACATGCCCATAAATTTCAACCATACATCATCAAATCTTTAATACATGATATACATCACTAGAAATGAGTTAATTAAAATCACCTATGTACATAAGATAGAAATTTCTCGATTTTAATATAATTTTAAAAGCATACATTCAAATGCTATGCTTCCATACTAACCTTGTCTTTTCTCTAGTCTTAACCTATCAACTAAAAAAACTAGAATAAGAAAGCGTGAGTCCAGGCCAACTTAGTAAGTAGGTTTGAAATCAAAAAATAATTAACAAACCAAGGATCCATCAGGCATCCCAAAATCCATCCATAATTGCAAGCCATCATATATATAACAATCCATGCCATCTAGGCATGGTCATATTCTAATATATAACAATTGAGTAGACTATATATATCCATATTGTGGAACAATCAATCAATTCATGCCTTTTTGGGATAATTTCATATCCCTAAATCATATATTTAAGCATTCATACTTAAGGACAATCATGTAATATCACTTTCTTATTAAATCATCATAACAAAATAGTCATGGGATACTTATTATCCCTTAACAACCATTGAATCCAAAACACACAAGCCCGTTACAGTACATTGGGTTATGCACTATCCCTTTAATCATTCATGCAATCATACAAGTACACCTACTTACCTATACAAGGAGTCCTCAGACTTGACTCTTCAAATCCATGTTCCATTCACCTTATACATAACATATACATCACATATATCATATAAATATATTGAAATTCCAATCTCTTATTGACACAATGAAATACACTAACCAATTGCCAAGATTTAACTATAAATGAATTTACACATAAACTCTAAAAATTATATCTCAATTCCTACAACTCTATTTTATTCCCAAATATTTTTGTAGGCACTAAACATTATAAATAAAACATTATCAAAATTTAAAGTTAGAATACTTTAAATTGATAAAATTAAAAATAAAATATAAAATTCTAAAAAATAGGCAAATTTGTTTTAGCTTTGTTTCACCCCAAAATTTTTCTATGGGTGCCAAATAATATAATTAGACTTGTATCATAAGATCAAGTCAAAATACTAATGAGCTCATAATATATCATATTTTTATATCTAAATTCACATGTTAAGATCTTCTTTAAATGTTTTTAGTGGATATTTCACTTAACAGAGTTTGTTTTATTGATCTGTAAAATGAAATTAAAAATTACAAATGATGTTACTTTAAAGCAATTTTTGGGACTGATGGAGGCATTTTTGGAAAATGTGTCCAACATGAAAGTTTTATCCTTTATTCTTAGCTTTCTAATGCAATAAGAATTGCATGATTTTGAATTTATATCAGAACGTTATGGCAAAAACGATACAACTACCTGTAGAGCTTCACAGAAGGCGTCACTCTGAAGGCTCACAACTCATAGAAGATGGACGATTCAGAATAAGTGATCAACATGAAAGTTGTAGTCAAAGTATCTATCCAATGCAAAAAGAATGGTGCAATTCCAAGTTTATGCAAGAAATTTATGATCAAAATAGTGCTACTCTCTCTAGAAAACTCCATAGTATCAATTTTAAAGGCAACACAAAAAGTTGTACTTTGAGGGACCATGAATCAAAATACATGTAGAATTAGGAAAAGTGATTAACATGAAAGTTTTTTTTATATCTTGAAATTATCTATCCAACCCAATAAAAATCACTCAATTTAGAGTTCGTATAAGAAAAGTATGATAATTCTACTAAAACTGCTCTAGAACATCAAAAAGCTCTAAAGTAGAACAAAAAGCTCTAAATCAATGTTTTTTACCCCAAAATTCACTTCAAAGAATCTAAAGTAACATTTTTTAATCTGAAGTTCAGTTAAGAGAACTCTAAAGCAGAAATTCAAATTTTTGCTTTAGCGCATCCACAATAAGAAACAAAGTTTAAAATCAAACTTAATTATTCTTTCCATGCATCAAATATTGCAAATTTAATAGTATGAGACATGTGGATTGCAAAGTATTATTGGAAGCTTATTTTTAGGCTCAAGATTATGTTCAATTTTTAGAACTTAGACTACGCAGCAGCTTAGTTATTTTGAGACCTTCTATTTTTATACATTGTAATGTTTGGGAAGCTATATTTTCATTGGGAAATAGTAAGTTATTATTGGAAGAGGATCTCTATGCATAGAGGCATTATAATTCATGCAGGAGTTCTACTACAACCCTACTGCTTTGGTTATTTAAGGAGACATCAAGAACATAGTTAGAGGGAGATGGAAGAAGTTTTCCAAGGGAGCAAGAGAAGGATTTCGAGTTCTACAATCATGCATATTTCAAAGAGTTTTATTTCTATTTTTATTATAAACTAAATTTCTTTTTTTAGGGTAATGATGTAGCCCTCTTTGGTATTCATTGTTAATAAAGATTGTTGGGTTATTAATTCAATATCATCTTGTTTCATTCCTTATGTATAATTCAATCATGTAATTTATTTAATTATTTGATCACCGATTATGTGAAGTAGCTTGATTATCTTTCTGTACGTGGTTAAGTTAGCTGCCATATGCTAAACCATATGCTGTGCTCTTTTGAATGAATGAGTAGATGGATAAGGTAGACGCCATATATTAAACTATTCTACTTAGTTCATTAAAGTTCTTCTAATCTTCATGAGTTTTCAATCTCAATTACAATACATGCCATAGGTAATTAGAATGGGAGAAAATACTTATTTTAAACTCGAAAGCCTAACAGTAATAATCATACAGTGGATAGAATGAACCAAAGATGCTGAATTGATACCAACATCTCAACAACAACTAATATCGTTAGGTGGTAATGTCAGATCGCCAGATTCTTACAACTTGAATACTATTTTACATTACTTAAGCCATTGTTTTCTATTTATCTTACATTACACTTTTAAATACTTAGTCTCTAAATTATCTTTTAAATTTAGGACAATTTTGTATTAGTAATTAAAGATAATTGAATCAGTTGACAGTTCTTTGTGGGATCGACCCTTGCTAAGCACACTGTATTGCTATACACTCATGCACTTGTAAGAAATTATAATTTGACCATCAAATACCTCAAAGTGAACTAAATAAAAATGAATTACAAAAATCATAGAAAATTGGGGGAAATAGCGAATTGGGTGAATTTTTGGTTATTTATTTCCCATATTTTTTTGGACCATCAAACGTTGAAATTTTTCAATGAAAATTGGTTTTAGTGTACTATTCACATACATACCATTTTTCAATCTGTTTTCATTAAAATTTTAATGCAAAAAAATTTTAAAATTTTATTAAATACACATGCCCAAATTGTGTAACAGCTAGCTATCCACAATTTAAGCCAGTTGAAATACTTGCTTACCTTATTAATTTAAGATGATTTGCACTGCCCTTAAACCCCAAGACACACCCTTAATGAACCGTTAATCCCCTTCCAAAATCATAGTCTAATTGGTGGGAAAAACTATATTAAACTCCATCCCAAAACACCATTAATGCAAAACTAGTTGTCCACTTAATTTACATTAATGACACTAATTGTTTGAACTTATTAGTTACTGTATTATGATAGAAATTAGGTCATGATTATCCCTTGCTACCCTAGCTTAATTACCTTGCTGAAATTTCTAATTTACAACTCTTAATTCAATGGCGAGAGCATGTATATATATGTATTTTCATTTTTCCAATAATAGGTTTCAATGTCCATTAGTTGCTGATGACTAACTAAATGTAATCACTCATCATTAATTATGCATAAAACACCCTTATCACAACCTCTTAATCTTCTATTAAAAATTAGCAAGCCCTATGGGATTAGGGTTTGAATTTTCATTGATTTCCACCATGATTTGGCATGATATTCTTTCATAAACATCATCATCATTTAAATTAGATTAAGCACTTAATCTTCAAATTCCTCTGGTGGGTCCCAATAATCAGCAATAATTCACCATGTTTGTGTGATTTCCACTTCTTAATCTCAAGGGAAAATACATCCTATAACCCACTAATCACTTGAATTAACATTTGCAATGGATCACTTGAAGCAAAATTGCCTAAAATGGAGAATTTGGATGATGGGGAAAGAGGGTTTATGTTGGCTAGCATGAGCAGGGAGATGAGGACAATGGAAATGGGATGGGCTTTGCAAAAACAAACCTTTTATATTGTTTTCTTATTTTGGTAGTCTATGCTCCACCCACTTCCATGAACATTCACTCTCTTGAATTTTCAAAATGCCATCAAATTATCATTCTTTACACATGTGAGTCATCCATTTGGTATGCCCAAATCAATTTCCCATCCATTATTTTCATAATTTCATCATTTATTTTTCAATTAAATTTGATTAAATTAAAATTTTCTAAAAATTACCAGCAACTCAATTTTTTAGCTTTCCACATGCAATTTTTTATGCAATTTTTTAATTTTTCTTCACCTAATTAATGTGTGTCCTCATCATACTCACATTAATATGGGTATTTCATCTATTTTTAAAATTTTTCATAATAAAATTTAATATTTTTCCATATTTACACCTGCGGCATTCCACTGATTTAAATTCATTTTTTTTAATTAAAACACTTATTTAACACACTCTAGTGTACTCCCTACATCCTCATGTTTATATTAATAATCCACTTAATTTTATAAATTTCTCATGACAAATTTCCCAAAAATTTAATTATACTCCAATATACCCCATGCCAAATCGGCAAAAATAAAAAAATAATAAACTTTACATATCTGGAATTTTCAAGGCCTTACAATAATTTAGAAAGCTTGGAATATAGATAGACATGCTTGGATTGTGTGAGTGATTATTAATGCAAGCATATACACATGTTGGTTATTTGATGAAAATTTAAAATGTTTTACAAAATAAGAAACTGTTATGATCCAGCTTGCATTAAACTTAGTTTATCATGATTTGTGTCAATATATGTTTAAAATGGGCCAATGTATTGAAGGGCTAAAAATATATGTAGCTACAGTACTTGCTACAGTGTTAGGGTCACTACTACAATGAAAAGAGTCAGAGCTATAGTACTGCTACAATAGCGCTTGCCATACTCTAGGCACCTGCGCCTACTGCCTATGGTATTCCAACAATGATGCTTCTTCTCATCAACCCACAGTTGAATTCCCATAGCGCTTGCCATACTGCTTGCCACTACTACAATGATATTGCTACATTACAAGTGCTATAGTAAACGGGAGTGATGCTATTGTTCATATCACCAGTCATACCCCCAGTGACCTACCATATTGCTTGGTGCCTAGGCGCCTACAGTACCTCTTGGCAACCCCCAATTGTTAGAAATTGGAGCATTGCTCCACCAAATCAACTTAAACTGTCATGATTTTGAGAAATTTACTTAAGGAGAATTGGAGGGACATTTCCAAGTAGTTGTTGCATTCATTTTGAAGATCCTTTTGAGCTTTAACCATTCATTCTCAAGCAACTAAATGCCAAGAGCTTAAACCTTCTTCATACTCACACAAGAGCTTTTTAACTTCACAATATTCATTCATGAACTTCTGCTACAACACAAAGGAAAGATTCTCAGCATCGAAAAGAGCTACTTAAATCACTTCTTCCCCAGTGCTCAACAAGAAGTACATTCAAAGTGTAATTCTCTCTTTATTTCATTTGTATATTTCTTGAGTTGTTAGAAACCAACCAAGAAGGGCAAGTCGATTGTTAGAGAGATTGTTCTCATAATTGATTACTAAGTTTATGCCTCCTTTAGCTGGAATTAAGAAGAATGCGAGGAGCACTAGTTTATGCCCCCTCAAGCTAGAATCAAGAGGAGCAAGTCAATTGTTGGAGAGATTGTTCTCATAATTGATTGCTAAGTTTATGCCCACTAGAGCTAGAATCTAGAAGAGTGCGAGGAGCACTTGTGTAATTCTATTATAGAGAGATAGTGGAACCCAAGGCATGGAGAGGAGTGTTCTTGGAAGAGTATAAAGTAGGGAAGGTTACCCAAACCACTATAAAAATTATTGTGTGTTATTCATGTGTGATTACTTTACTTTCTTGCATTTAACTGCATTGTTGCTTATTTCATTACAACTTGCACACAAGCACAAAAAGGAGGGAAAGTAATCAAACAGGGGTTAAGTAAGAATTTTTTATAAACCCAATTTAGCCCTCCCCTCTTAGGTTAAGCCAAGCTTACGGGAACCAACACTTCAAACATTATTTCAAATGATAGACCCTAGCTTTAGAGGATTTATATGTGCTAAGACACTTATGAAGTCAAGTGAAACAATTTGAGAACATGTTGAAGCCATCAAAAGGTCTGAAAGTTAAGTCTAAGAGCTTTAGAGTATGTTCAAAGGTAGAATTCCATGCCACAAAGGTCAAAAAGATCAACCACGACTTGGTTTAGAAAAAATGAAGCCTTTCAAAGGAGGCTTCAGACAATTTTCATAGGATTCAGAGGGGAAAATATATCCATTGAAATGTTAGTCACCAGAAGGAACTTCAAAGCTTGAAAGACTAACTTTGGATGGTCAAAAGTGCATTACTAGAGCAAAGTTCATATCAAGCCAAAGTTTAAAAGGCCTGAAAGAGAGCTTTAGAAGCTTTGAAATTTAATGCGGCAATGGTGACTAACAAGGCATGTGACCCTTAGAGGGTCTAAAGTTTAACTTTAGAGGGTCTAAAGCATGCTTATAAGGCAGATTGAGTTGAGTGTAGAAAACTCAATCTAAAATTATTAAAAAATTATAAAGAATAATCATTAATGACTAAATGATCTTCCAAGTGTATAAAAAGAGGATTCAAATCACTACAAGAGTTAGTTGAGTAATTTAAACATGGGCATTTATATAACTTCAAGTTTTCTTCCAAGATTTTAATTTCAGCAGTGCTGAACTCTGATATTGCATTCAAAGCTCCATCTTCAACATTATTAAAGGAGTCTGAAATCACTATTCATAAAGTTTTATATTATTTATTATTCTGTTTTAAATTCTGTATGACTTGCCTAAGTAAGAGGCAATTACTTTATACAATTTGTTACTGCTTTATATTTCTGCAAGCAAGGAGCTTGTAGCGTGATAGTGTTTATTACAACAAGTAAGGAAGACTTGCTGGGCTTTTAAGAATTGGTTAGTGAGCTCGAGAAAAACCAACATGTATTTTTGATCAGTGTGTTGATCAAAGTGTTAGTGGAACTTGAGTATAGTAAGTGTAAATGACTCAAAGAAGTGGAGTAGGAACCCAGCTTGGGTCAAACCACTATAAAAAATTGTGTACAAGTGTGTTGTGTAACTCTCTTTATTTATTTCAGCACCATTATCTTTAATTTGGCCAAAGTTTTTTTTAGAAACTCAATTCCCCCCCCCCCCCCTCTTGAGCTACCATTAGTAAGGGATGGACACGGAGGAGAGGGAGAGAGGAGACATAGCTACGGGATAGCCTACTATAGAGCAAGCCTCTTCCTCTTCCCATGACCCACCTCCAATATAGCCTTCACCCTAACCTTCTTCGGCATTTGCTAGATTGGCTAGTAAGGTTCATCAGCTTAGAGAGGATGTCTCATAAATTTGAGCTAACTTCAAAGAGGATGTTTCTGAGATTCAGGTGGATCAAGCATGTCTAGAGAAGAAGCTCAATCTTCTTCTATCACTTCAGCATTCGAACCCATACCTCTCCCATGCACACCTCTCCTACTTCAAGTCTTGCACCAGCCTTGACTCCTACTCTAGTCCACCATCTCAACCTTAAGATCCTACTTTCATCATTTTTGAGCTGATCACTACACCTCCATTGGACCTTCATAGGTTTAGGGGGAGCCTACCATTGTCGATTCATCTACTGTAGCCCCTGATGTTTGACAAAATGGGGGAAGAGTAGCCAAGAAGATTTATGATTTTTTTTCATATGAGTGGCCATGTATGGAGGTAGTTTTATGTGGTTGATGCTTTAGTATTTTGATACTCATTTACTTACTTTCTTTGATGATATTTTTAGTTTGATACTTAGTTTGGATTTATTGTTTTGATACTCATGTGGACTTATGTATATTTGGTTTGGATTCATGATTTTATCTATTTGATACTTGGTTTGTATTATGCTATGAGGTTACATGGATATATTTTGAAATTCATTGATGATTAGATTGGTTGATAATGAAAATAATGCTTGGTTCATGACCAAATGAAGTTTATGTTTTGGACATGATAATCCTGTTATGAAGCATTGTAGTCTTAAGGCATAGTGCCAAGCCTATTTGCGAAACTTTGTAGTTTAAGGTCTCAAATAAGTATTTTATTCCTACACAGGCCTCCTATAATCGTTGTTATGGCTTGGTACTTTTATTTAATCCAAGCTTTGATTGTAATGATTATGATTCAAAATTGTGTATGATTGTTTGAATGATTGAGATTATGTTCTGATCATAAATTAATACAAAATTGGTTAATTCCTCTAATCATTCATGACTATGATATTTAGAAAAGTTTTAAGCATGTAAAGCTCAAACATTTTCTTGTGAAAAATTAGGCAAAATGTATACTTAACTTTGGAATCATAAAATGTTTGTAGAAATTCATGTAAAAATCATAAAGATGTTGAAAAGAAATCAGTTTTGTTAATCATAAAAAAGGGAGAAATTGTGAATGCTCTAACTTGCATATTACATGTGGAAATCTATATTTTGATGATCAAAAACTCGTGGAAAAGCTAATGTAAAATCTTAGGTTTAAGAAAAATACATAGTGCAACAAAGAGAAGTGCAGGCCGCAGCCGAATAGCCGCTCGTGCTTATCACCTGCGCCGCAGCTAAATGGCAGCTGCCTTCCTATATTGCCTACGTTGTCCCAGCAAGGTATGAATTTCTTGGACAACCATAGCCAATACCACCTAAAACAATAGCTAAAGCCAAGGTGGTTTCGACATGCCACTTACCAAATGGAAGAAAGAATCGCTCATCAAACCTGAGCTGCTTGTGATGTCGCTTATTCCTGTCATATCACCTACACATCATAGTGAATTACCATAGTGAGATATGCTTGTTGTTGGTCCTAAGGCTTAGGAAAATACCAAAGAGAGGAGGGGTGATTTGGGTACTTAAAAGAATTGCTAAACCCCTTTAGGATAAAATGTCCCTTTAGTCATCAATCTAATCACTCAATCAATGCACAAATAAATAAGGCACAGAGATTTTTATAGTGATTCGAGTAAATATTCTACTAAACTCTTCTATGAACATTCTGCTCTTAGTGTCTTGGGTTCCACTATCTCCAATAGCAAAAATATAATAGTGCTCCAACCACTCTTTTAGATTCCAGCTCTAGGGCGCATAAATACAATGCTTCTAATACTCTTCAAGATTCCTGCTCTAAAATGCATAAATAAATAGCTCTTATCTGCACTCAAACAATCACAACTTTTCTTAAGTCTAGTCTCAACCAATAGCTCAAGGAAATTATAATGAATATTAAAAGTTAAAGAACAGATACTTCTCAACAAGCATAGGGGAAGGTTTGTGAAAATTAAATACAAAAGTAAATGATCTTCTCGAAAGGTGGTTGGGAGCCTTCAAAGAAATTTGAGAAAGGTTTGAATGCAAGGCTCAGGACTCTTGAAAGATTTAGAAGGTTTTAGCTCAGTTTAGTAAATGCTCTTAAGAAGTTATTGAATATTTTCCTTAATAGATTTATTTTTTTGATCCAATGTTACATTAATAACCACTTTGAATTCCAACCGTTGGTGGTAGGTGAACTCCACTAATGATAGAAAACCGTTCTGATCAACACATTTAAATTCTTTGACTTCTGCTTAATCCTCGTTTGCTGGGATGCCTGCAATGCTTACCTTGGAGAAGATGAGTTCCCGATTCTTGAGAAGTATCGGTCGAAGAGTTGCTGCAATGGTTGATTCTTTCATCAAAATAAAAAGAGCGGCAAAAATGATTTAGTTTGTCCATTGCTCGTCTTCACTTACGACAAACAAAGTATCTTCCTAGTTGGCCATCAGACAAAGTCTCTTCATTGGCCCTGGTCAGTAGGAGACGAATCCTGCTAGTGCAAATGAATTGTCTTTTCATCACTTTGTCTGTTGGTTTATCCATTGTGCGTTATAGATAAATCATGGAGGTATAGAAGAAATCATCTTTCCAGCACTTTATCTGTTGGTTTGTCCATTGTGCGTTATAGACAAATCATGGAGGTATAGAAGAAATCATCTTTCCAGCACTTTGTCTGTTGGATTGTCTATTGTAAATAAGATATGAGCTATAGGAGCATAGATGAATTATCTTTTCATCAATTCATCTGATGGATTGTCTGTTGTAAATAACAAAATCTTTTTGTCAATTCATCTGATGGATTGTCTATTGTAAATAACAGAAGAATTGTTGAGGCGCAGATGAATTATCTGATCAACACTTCATTTGTTGGATTGTCTATTGTAAGTTATAGATAAATTATTGAGGCACAGACGAATTATCCTTTTAGCAGTTTATCTATTGGATTATCTATTGCAGGTAGTAGATGAATTGTTAGAGGCACAGATGAACACCACTCCTCTGCCAGACCAAATCCACTACTCTACCTTTATTTGTTTTTAACAGATGATTATTATTAGCTTGGTGAGTTATTCAACTATGGCTCACTTACGATAGACTAAGTCTGTTGCATGCACGTTGCTTTGCATTCATCAGAGATAATCCCCAGTTTGATAGATGAATGGTAACTCATTTGATTCCTTTTCATTTGAGCTTTGACTATAGCAGTACTTCCTCTTTTGCTTTTGCACTTGCCTAAGTCTTTTCAATTAGACAGATTGATGCCTTATGTCCGTGAAGTCTACAACTTTATTCTATATGCTAAATGCTCGACAATAACCATTAGTACATAATCTTTAATCAAGTTTTGCTTTTCAACAAAACTATGCCTTTATGCTAACATTCTCCCTTGATGAGTGAACTTCATTCCCTTACATTATATATGTTCAAGCTTAATTATTTTCAAATCTTTATTTCTTTTAGATGAATTTCATACTTATTTATGGATTTTCTAGGTGTCTTGAAGATGGAAAACAAGAGAAAATGGAAGGATAAGAGGAAGCTCAAAGGATGCAAAAGAAGACAACTACAATGAGCTAAAAATCAAGTTGCAAAAGAAAAAGCCAAGTCAACACCAAGATTCTCCACCACCATAGCCCGGATAGCAAGCCGGCGCCATCGGCGGCCCATAATTTTAGAAATATTTTTGTTAAGTACATAGCTTGATGGTTCAAATTATAATTCCTCGCAGGTGTATGAATGTATAGCAGTATAGTGTGCAATGCAAGGGTCAATTCACAAAGAATGGTCAGACTAACTTAATCAATTTTAGTTATAGAACTCTCCTAGTTGTAAAAAGAATGTATTTATAACTATATGAACATGGAGTAATTATTGGTGTAATTTCAGAAATTCAGAAATTTAATCGAATGCAAGTAAATCAAAGACTAAAAATAATGCAAGGAGATTAGCAAGATGCAAAGGTCTAGGGATGTGATTTCACCACTAGATGACACCCCTTTGCTAATGGAATGTTGGATTTAATACATCATTTGGATTCGATTCTTTCAAAAGTAAGATTATTGCCGTTAGGTGTGTAGGTTTAAATCAAATGTTTTCACTCATTCCAATTACCTATGGTGTGTAGCATAATTGAAGTGACAACCCTATAAGCTCAAGAGCATAAGAACCAAAATAGCATGGTTTAGCATATGATGTCTACCTTAATCATCTATCCTTTTTATTCAAAGGAGCTCATAGTTTAGCACATGGTGTAAACCTTAACCATGCTTGAATAATTAATCTAACTTATAATATTAGTGATCAAACAATAAAAAAAATTAAATTAGTGCAAACAACATCATGAATGAAACAAGATCATATAAGCATTAATAACTAACAATACACATAACAAAGAGTATCAAAACGGGTTACATCTTCACCCTAGAAAAAAGAGATTTAATTCATAAGAAAAACCAAAACAACTCCCTTTGATAGGATTATCACAATGAAGAACATCCTTTCTTCCTCCTCTTACTTACTTGCAATCTCCCCTTCTTCTCTACAAGAAAACTTCAAGAATTCTCCTTAGAACCCTCAGAAAGAACTCTCAAAATGGAAGTGGAAAGAACCCTCAAAAACCCTAACTTCCTTGCTTAAAAACCTCTCTTTTATGCACTTAGAAAAATTGCTCAAAATATGGGGTGTTGAATATACTATCTAGCTTGATTTTGATGATGAACATTCTTAACCAAGTATGTTTTGATGATAAGCACAGACATGAGTGAAACATTAAGATACTAACAATCTATTCTCAAGTATGTTGCTTAAATATTAACTCATACTCAACTTGAAAATAATCTTCATGATGATAAAAGGAAGAACAAAATAAATGCTCTTTAAAAATAAGTATATAAATCTCACATATACTTAAAACAAGTAAACAAAAATTTTGAAGTCATGAAGACATGCTTCAAAGACAACAGAAGCATCTTCGGAGTCATCACAGCGAGCTTCGAAGTAAAATGGAATACTTTAGAGTTGTCACAAGTGTACTTCGGAGTAAACAGACAAGCTTCAGACAAGTTTCAGAGTAAACATCACATATTTTGGAGTTGATTGGAAAGCTTCGGAGTCAACCCAAGGCAAGCTTCAGAGACTTCACAGCAAGCTTCGGAGTTAACTGGAACAGCTTTGGAGTCCTCACAGCGTGTTTCGGAATCATCACAAGTACATTTCGGACTCAACAACAAAGCTTCAGAACTGCCACAACATACTTTGGAATCATTATAGCAAGCTTCGAAATCATATAGTATGCTTCAGAGTCATCATGGAAGTTTCAGAGTTATCACAATAAACTTCGGAAATAATAGGACAAGCTTTGGAATTAATCAGTTACGCTTCGGAGTAAACAGATATGATTTGGAGACTTGGAGTCACATTTAGGAGCCATTCAAACAAACTTTGGAATTCATTAGATTTGCTTCGGAGTCCACAAAGCCTCACTTCGAAGACAATAATCAAGCTTTGAAGTCATTAAACAATACTTCAGAGTCACCTTTTTGAAATATTAAAAGTTCAGAAAATCCAAACTTCTCTCTATAAAGGACTGTTGTAATCAAGAAGGCTTACTATAATTTCATAGAATCTGAAGAAAACTAATCAGAACATCCAAAATCAATCAAGACATCATCTGTTCACTCGTCTCTTTGGAGTAACTAAAGAAGCAACTTCGGACCATCCAATACAAAAGTGAACGCTAAGAAAAGCTAGCAACAGAGTAGTAGACTGATACCAGATTGCAGCAACGTCAAACGTCAGACAAAGTGTAAGGTAAAGAAAAATATTTTCAAACGTTTGAATGTCTACCAAAGTTAGCAATGAAAAAATCTCTTTCAACTTATAAATGAGAGATTCAGAAGCAAAAGAAAACAACTATTGAATATCACTAAATATATGAGAAATACAAGAAGAGCATTCAAAATCTTCCTTCAAAGTTCAACTCCAACGGCTACATCTCTATCAGAAGCTCTCAAAGCCTAAATCGCTTCTTAATCAAGGAGTTTGAATCTTTTACTATCATTGCTTCTTCATTTACTAAAAGTTCTAAATTTTATGTACAATGCTACCTGAGTAAGAGGCATTAATCTGTACACTTTGTTTTAGTATTTGCTAACACAAGTAGTATGGTTAGTGTTTATGTATTGAGATAAGCAAGTAGGGAAGTTGCTAAAAGGGAATAAGTTCTTTGGTGAGCTTTGAAAACCAACAAGTTGTAAAAGTTTTTGGTTAGTTTGGAAAACCAGTAAATTGGTTGGTGAGCTTATTGTAAAACTAATGTATATTTGATCAAGTTGATCAAACTGTTAGTGGAACCTAAGATCAGTAGAGGAGACTGTCTTAGAGAAGTGGAGTATGAACCCAGGAAGGGCCGAACCATTATAAAAATCTTGTGCTGTGTATTGTGCAATTTATTTTGTTTATTCATTCAATACTTGGATCATTTAATTTGGCCAAAATTTTTAAAAGCTCAATTCACCCCCCCCCCCCCCCTCTCTTGAGCTACCATTGTGCAAGGGACCAACATGGGGCGCGCTACTAGTGCCAGGTGGGGGACCGACGGCACTAGCTAGATTTCATGATGCAACTTGATTTTCTTTAGCTCCTTACAACCATCTTTTTTTCATCCTTTGAGCCTCATCTGTTCCTTCTAATTTCTCTTATTTTTCATCTTAAAAACACCTAGAAAATGCAACAAATAAGTATGAAATTCATCTAAAATAAATAGGAATTTGTGAATAATTAAGCTTAAACATATATGAAGTAAGTGAATGAAACTCGTTCATCAAATACCCTAAAACCTACTCATTTTCTCATCCTCGAGCAAAATAAAAACAAACAAAACTCACAAAGGACACAATTATCACATAGTAAAAACACACAAACTCACAAAAGACACAATGAACATTGATCTCAGTCATTAATCAAAAACCTCCATAAAATAAGCATAGTTAAAAAGAACTATCAAGATATCACATATATATATATATTTCAATGTTTAACCTGAGCCTTTTCCTTTCCACCTTAGATTCCATGTGCATGGGCAAAAATTATAGTCATTTCAATCTACAACTTTTCGTACTTAGATTCATTTAATCAACTAAGCAATACATATTCAATGCAACCTTGACAAAGGATATCAAGTCAAGCATTGCAGACATAATAATTTCTATCCCTTTCAACTTAACTTGGGCTATTGTTAAATGTCACATACATGTCATTGGTTTTACATGATGACTCTGATTAATGTTCAAAACACACAACTCAATTAAATAAAGCACTCAACATAGAGATTTACACATAATGCATAAATTATCCAAACTAGACAAATCAACTAAACACATAATACATAACCTAGACAAACTATAATAACCCCCAAACTTAGACAAACACATCCATAAACAAAATACTAACACCCCCAAACTTGAACATAACATTGTCCTCAATGTAGAATAAAGCAATGAAAAACAAGGACTTCCCTAAAATGGATGGATCACTCAAATTAGCTTTTGCCTTCCGCCCAACTCTCGAATTCTTTTGGTAGATCATGAAATATTGGTGGAGTGAGGAAGACAATGGAGCTATCGCCTGGAGATATGTTAAAACTTCGAAGCATGGCGGTAAGAGCATTGTTGTGATCCACCTTATATGTGAGCAATTTCCATTGGTCCTTCATCATTTACCTTTGATAAGATTGAACTCCTACTAGGCTTTTTTGCAGATCATCAAGGGAAGGTTCTTTTGAAGAAGCTTTCCTTGTGGGTTTCTGTTGGGAAGAGCTTGGTGGTGAAGTTGAAGGACTCACTCTTACACTTCTATGTGATGTCTTCTCAAATGTTTCCATAATTGAATCATTGATTGCTGAAAGAGGTTGTTGAAGTTCCTCTTTAGCACTTATAGGAACTCCCGCCATGAGGCACAATCGACAGATGAGTGAAGGGTATCCCAATCCACTTGTGAGCCTCCCTGTGATGAAAGAGATGATGGAGTACTCGATCACTCGGCCCACATTAATGGACAACCTTGTCTAAATAGCATAGTTGAGAAGAGCTTGCTCCCTTGTAACATGAGACACATGGTTGGAAGGCATCATTTTTTCTAAAATGAAATAGTGTTATGCCTTACCTGTTGCTTCTAAATGCCCTCTTGGAAAACTTATTATCTTATCATTCTGAGTCTTCCACTTGTTGCCTAATTGAGCAAGGTAAGATATAATTGCATTATAGTCAGGTCCTTGCTCAATCCAAGTTGAGTAGTCATCTTCTTCAATATCATCCAACTCATAAACTTGGTTAATAACAACTCTATCAAAAGGGACCATATTTCCATGCACCAGTGCTTTAAGCTCTCTTGGATTTGCTTTGAATTGTTCTAGAGCGTTAACATAAAACTCCCTAATTAGTGGTACCACTACCACTTCCGGCTGAGCTGTAAAGTGCAGCCAATGCCAAGCTTGAATAATTTCGGTCATATCATTGTATGTTGTATCAAAGCCCCTTTTGTCTTATACCTTCTCAATTAACTAGAGAGTTTTTGAAGATGTCTTCCACTTGGTCATTGAAGAATGTGGGTTTAGGTGGTGAATCAAGCTCTCTTATCTGCCTCTTCCTTGAGGGTCCGACACAAGTAGCTATTTTTAGAGGCATGGTGACAAAAATATAAAGAAAGTAGTAGCATAACAACTTGGGCAATCAAAATGAAGTAACTCCACCAAGCTTCCTCTTGACCAAACCACACAACTCCACTTCACATTGGAATAACAACAAACGCTAGCAAGAATATGTGCTTACACTATAAGAAAGAGGCCACTTTCTTCACCAAGGCATTTCATCAAACATATAGCATACACTTTGGAATTTTTCAACCGGAGCCTCGATAGGATCTCCAATTCAACTTCAATATACACCCACTCATTTAACATACACTCTTGCAACATTCACCAAACAAATACCATACACAACCTAGCTCAAGAAATTCATCAAACACTTGATGTGCACAACATCAACAAACCTCCCATACATAAAAACCTAACTATAAATCGTGTCAAACCACCACAAAAGCAAAACACTTCACCAAGAATATCAATAGAAGAAGGATTGAGTTGAACTAAGTAGCTTACTTGTGATTCCAAGAAGATGTGCAAGAAGTTGTCAAACCCAACTTGAGAAAATGGTGAGGAAGATGATGAATAGTGGAATGGGTGACATGAATCCAAGGATGGAGATGGAAGAGAGAAGTTTTTGGAAGTGAATACTTGAGTTTTGGGACATTGGAATGGGTTTAGAGTTGTGGGGAAAGGTAATGGAGAGAAGGAGAAAGGGGAGAGAAGAGGCTTGCATGAAAAGAGGGAGTGGGAGGGAATGGGGCTTGCGTGCATGCGTGGCTCTTAAAGTGGTAGGATGGTGGTGCCGGCAGTGCCACCCCGCTACCCCTGACGTCCTTTTTTTTGTTTTGAATGGTCTGGTGCAGGTAGTGCCAGATGGGCTCCAGGGCCGGTAGAGCCCGCTTGCTGCCTCCTTTGATTTTCCAGCGCTGGAGGTGCCATGTTGCTACCTCCCAACATAATTTTTGTCAATTCTCCATTTTTGTCAATTCTCCATGCATAGTTATCATTCCCTTCTTACAATTTAACTTGTTTTGCTCACCAATTCCTTTATTCATGAAAATAACCTGTCAATCATAGAATAACAATATATTAAGTATAGAAAATAGGGAAATATCAATGTAATCTAACAACTTAATAATCAAAGCAAGTTTATTTAAACTAATGCAACTAACATCTTTATTAACTAAGTCTAAGAAATTGAAATAACTGAAAGATAAAATAGCTTGGGTTGCCTCCTAAGAAGCATTTTATTTAAAATTTGAGCAAGATGAACTCTCTTTTTCTACAAATTTTTATTTTTCTACACTTCATTCAATTGCATTGGCATGTCCTCTCTATTGCATTTCTTCACGTGGTGCCCATTAACTTTGAAAGTGCTCCTGTCTTTTGGATTCTTCAGTTCAACCGCTCCATGAGGAAACACTTGTGTGACACGGAATGGGCTGACCCAACATGATTTCAATTTTAATAGAAATAAATGCAAATGTGAGTCATAAAGTAGAACATCCATTCCAGGTTCAATGTACTATTTACGAATGACTTCATCATGATATTTCTTAGTTCCCTCCTTGTAAATCTTGGCATTCTCATATGCCTCATTCCTCAGCTCCTCAAGTTCATGAAGCTAGAGTTTCCTTTGCTCTTCTGCCTTTTCCATATCATAATTCAAATGTTTAATAGCCTAATACGCCTTATGCTCCAATTCAAAAGGCAAATGGCAAGCTTTCCCAAAAATAAGTCTTTAAGGACTCATTTCGATTAGGATCTTGAAAGCAGTCCTGTATGCCCATAAGGCATCAATCAACTTCATTGCCTAGTCTTTCCTTGAAGTGTTTACTATCCTTTCTAGAATTACTTTTATCTATCTGTTGCTGACTTCTACTTGCCTTGACATTTATCAATGATAAGGTGTTACAACCCTATGAGTGATATTGTACTTTTTTTAATAGAGTTGCAAAAACCTTATTGCAGAAATGAGTTCCCCTATCACTAATGATTGCTCTTGGAGTGCTGAATCTGGAAAAAATCCTATCTTCTAAAAATCTCATCACAACATTAGCCTCATTAGTCCTAGCGGCCATAGCTTCAATCCACTTAGACACATAATCCAGAGCAAGCAAAATATACAAGTTTCCATTGGATGATGAGAATGGACCCATGAAATCAATGCACCATACATCAAAAAGTTCAATAATGTTTTGATCGAACAACAAGAAGATGAGGAAGAAATAAATGCAAATGGAACGACGTGACAGGAATTGGCCGCCTTTAGAAAATACCAAAGGATTTTTCCATTATTATTGATTTTCCTCAATTGATTACTTTGTTGTGTACATCAGAAAAATTGTGTGTTCACATCCCAGACCACAAGTGGTCCTAATTACATCTCCGCAATGGAGAAAACCCTTGATTAAAAG
>JAYJMB010035680.1:0-34326 GCA_036873735.1 Pouteria campechiana
ACGGAAATAAGCGATGATTTGGATTACTTCTATACCATTTCTTTGAAAGTTTTTAGTTATGCCTTCGATGTTTTGATCGATAGTTTCAAGTTCTTTCCTGAAATCCTTTAAGGTATTTCGAAAAAGAGGAATTTCTCTATGCATGACATTACCAAAAACATTAAAAGAGTTTTGATATAGAGAAAATATACTTGTCTCCTATCTACCATGCTTGGTTGGAGAACTTTGGTATAGAAGCTCGGGCACTGTAAGTTAGAACTCACAGAAGGCTTCCAAAGAACCTCAAGACCATTAAAGAGGATTTGAAGAGGTATGAAAGAGGAAGAATAAGTGAGAAAAAAGTTCTGGTCAAAATTCTACTATGAATTCTGCTCTCTGAGGCAGGAGAGCTTATTGTATTTATAGAAATTGTAAAGTTACAAGATACTATTTAAGATGCCTGTCGGCACTACATAATATTGACACGTAAAAGTAATGAACAGGAAAAGTAAAGAGAATAGTAAAAAGCAGTGTCAGCACCACGGACGATGGACACGTTACATTACTTTAATGATAACTAGCTATAAAGGAATCTAGCTACAGTAACCCATCATGTGAGCTGGAAAGAGAGTAGTTGCTCACACATGTTGGATTAAACTTCAGATCCAGCCGTATCGAGATCCATGAGTATGTCTATCATCACAGTAGGTCTTTAACTAATGATACGCTGTAGTGTTGGCCAGTGGCGTCTGATGTAGAGGGGATATTGAGAAGGTGTCTTCATCTTCTTGATAAACTTATCAATTTCCGACTAATAAACTTCTGATAATTGTGCTAGATTTGTTAAATATCTTTTAGGAATGTCAGCTAAAATATGTTTAAGGTAGTGTCATATTCTGTCATTGCAATGACATCTGGGTTGTCTCTTGCATCTTCAGTTTGTAAAATAGTAGCAACAATTCTTGTACAAGCAGTTGAAATTGGTTGCTTTCTGAAATACTCCCAATCATCTATTTTCCAAATTAATAAAGAATCAAATCCCGGTTGAAGTTATTCCCCTGGTGATAGTACCCAAATCTGAAAGCTGGGGCATTCCGGGTCTGTCTTAGATGATTTCCAAAATGGTAATGATGTCCCTATTCCAGTAACCTTTCTGTTTCCATAGCCGAGTAATAACAATAAATATCGAATTGTTTCTGGTACTCTGGCTAATCGCTCCTGGTTACTTCTGTCGATGCATATATAGTCCACATATCCCATTTGAAAGACTTCTTCCCAATTGGAAGAATTGAACAAGTCTCCTGTAATTCTGACCTTCAGAATTTCTCCCACATTATAAGTGCATTGCTTCCATGGTTAGAATGATTCAATTACTACTTGTTTTATTATTAAGAGAGTCTCTGTGATTACCTCTTTAATTTTCTCTTAAACTAGTTCCTGAATTAATGAATGTTTGGTGCTATGGTTCTCTAATTCTTTTATCAGATTTAAGACTTGAGAAAACTATCCTTGAGTTAATTATTTTAACTTATAATTTTCTCTTTCAAGTCTTTCATTCTATCACCAATACCTAAAACTATAACAAATGCTTGTTGGAGTGCTGCTTTGTCTGATTGGTAATAGCCTTTAATCACTCCTGCAAAATTTAACTTCATTAACTCTTTTGCTTGGTTACTTAGTATTTGAGAAATGAGACTGACACAGTCTGCTGTGTGTGGGTTGTAAATGACGTATCCTGTATTATTTCTCTCGATAGTAAAATTACCAACATAGGTCAAGTGTGGTAATACTATATCGATCTTAGGAATACTTTCTGGACGTGCTTCATCTTATGTTTCCTCTCTTAGCGAAACTCTTGCTAAGTGAATACTCTGAATTTCGTCAAATTCTGAGTTTTCTGAAGGAATTTTCTTGGATTGCTCAGATTTACCAGGTTTCTAAAAGGATCTTAGATTTAAGATCTTCTCCTTCTTCTTCAATAGTCATCCTATAAAATTAATGTTCTTAACGGCTTGTAACTTACTTGTAGATAAGAGGATTTTTAAATTTTTAAATTTTATAATTAAAAAAATCTTATAAAAATAATTTCTTCTGTACTTTAGAGTTATGCATCTCTTTCTTTCATACATCTTGTATATCTGACCGAAAAAAGAACTTACTTTAATGAGATTTTGTTCCAATTTTTTAAATTTTAGTTGAATTTTAATTCCACATAAATAAAAAATCCATATTCTTTATGTACTTCGTAACATCTTCCACTAATGAAATTTGATACGTTAAATATCAAAAAATATTTAATAAATATTGAGTGACTGTCATTGGAATACTTTTAAAATTCTATTATTACATATTAGATAAAATCAATTTTGATCCAATAAATTCATTAATTTTGATTCAATACATTTGTTAATTTAAGTAGTACACCTCCAAATGCTAAATTCATAATTGAAAAGTTGTAGTTAAAAATTAATTTAAAAGAGGACCTAGAAATGCTCCTCTAGGCAAGTTAACACTAGGGATTTTTAGATTTTCATGACCTCATTTATGATTTTTCTCTATTTGTATATAATGATTAAAATATCAATATATATGTGTGTTTGCATGCATTTTTATAAAGATGATATACTTTAAATTATAATGATCATATAATGAAGTGTATCCTTAAAAATATAATATTTAAAATAGAGGTAAAAAAATAAAAAAATGCCACATGTTATTGATTATTTATGCAGTTTTCGTAGGTTGCCAAATCATAAACGGGAGGAAAGAATAAACTTAAATAGCGAATGATAGATTACGTGCTCATCTTACGAATGAAGTGGGTGTTAATAGATATTTTAAGAGTCGTAATTTACTCCAAAAACTAAAAATATATAAAAGCAATTTAAGAGCGAGCGAGAGTCTTAATTAATAGCGCGCTTAAAAGTAAAAATTAAGGGCCGAAGTAACAATTGGATGGGGGCGAACTATCGCAGCTAGGGGGCAACTTATAAAGAAATGATAGTCTTTACCCTTTGTGGGGGACCCTACACTGAACGTCGGCTCGCCTATGACGTCATAGGATGTGTTGGTGATTAAAGATTAAATAAATATTTTTTTAGGTAAAAAAAAAACCTCGAGATAATGTTAGATAATTTTTTAGATGAACTGATGTGATGTGGTTAGGGAGGAACACTTTTCCACCGCACTCCATAAGATGTTTAATACACCATTGGCCATTTCATTTATATTTTTTCAAAAAGATATTTATTTAATACTTGTTAATTTCTTCGCCTACTGCCACTTGCGTTATTTCCTCTGATTTCGAATTATACTGATTTTTTATTTTTTTCTGGTCAACAGGCTCTGATGGTCATTAATGTAAAATGGGAACAGCGTGGCAGCTCCTGTCATGAGATGACAATCGACAGGAGCATGGGATTTAAGTGGGCCGAAGGCCTTCAAAAAATTTCTCTATTGGGGTTGAGCTTCAAGAGATCTGTCTCTCCGCTACCCTATCCTGCAGAGGCCCCAAAGCAGCCCAGTCTTTGTTTCACTCCCATGCCAGAGATGGTTGCAGTATAAGAGGTCTTATACGCATGGATCATTTCCTGGTCGAAAAAAGCCAAAGATCAGTAAAGCGGGTAACTAATAATCATGTCCACATTGTAAAATTGGATCCAGACAAGGTGTCACCGTAAAGAAGATTCAGGCCTATGGTGGAGCCCTTGGGGCACGATAAAGACCGATTCATGTGGACTGGAAATTGGAAGCATTCCCATTTGTCACGTCGGAAATGAGAAGACATTAGACGCGATGTCTATCATGCGGACACACGGTGAACTCACGTGCATTCTCGTTCCTATCGAGACGCAGTGAACCGATTAATGCGTGCTTGGTTGGGAAAAAGAAAAGGAAATTTCCATTCAACAAGGTACGTTTTCACGTATATTTACATAAGAATCATGCTGTTTTCCGTCGTTGCCTCTTCTAGCATCATCCCTTGGACGCAAGCGATTTTCCAAGTACGATTTCTCTTAAACAGGGCCTTTAAATGAATTTCTGCA
This sequence comes from Pouteria campechiana, assembly GCA_036873735.1. Taxonomy (NCBI): domain Eukaryota; kingdom Viridiplantae; phylum Streptophyta; class Magnoliopsida; order Ericales; family Sapotaceae; genus Pouteria; species Pouteria campechiana. Next base: position 4,026 of record JAYJMB010035680.1, read on the forward strand.
TTGCCCAGCGAGAAATATTTCAAGTTTCATTTGTTCGATGGTTAATTGGAAAATAAAAAGTCATGTCCTATCCATCAGAATCAGGGGCTGATTTGATCTTTAGTGAAGTTTGCCTTTGATTTACACCTTGATGACTCTAAAATCTAAAAACACGACATCATCTAAACGTTTATTGTTACGTCGGATTTACATTGCTTTTCTTGTTTCTTCTAAGAGTTGACTATTACACGGGGCAGACTCCATCGACATGGTCATGATTCTCCGCCTTACGATTGAATATTTCAATTCAACGCCAGTTGATTAACATCCTCGGTATTTTTATTTATAAGCACTGATATCAATGCCATGAGACTCACTTGAGATTCCACCAGTTACTCTGCTTAGTGGGTGCATTTATAATTATAAAATCTTAAAAAATTGGCGTCAACCATTAAAGAGTATTTTTATAAAAATAAAACGAAATAAGTGGGTATCGAAATTTAGACGTGCTCGGAGTGTAGATGATTTGCCAAGGTTAGATGATCTGAATTTATCCAAATCTCCGGATTTTTTCAAGAAACTTTGGTGATCGTTCATCCGTTGATTGGTCAACTCACTGCAGATTAAAAATTCGCTCTCACCAAATACGACCGATGGATTGGTCTGGTACCACTTTCAGCTTTTAAATGTACGGATGTTGCATAATGCTGCACAATTAAAGTCTAGTTTGGAGAAGGATCTTTATGAAGTGTATAAGCTTAGGCCCGGTCGGTTCTGCTGTGGAATTTAAGTATTTTAGAAAAAGTATTATTATAATAAAGTTTTAGTAAAAAATACTTAAAGTAAAAAAAATTAAAGTACTTTTGGTATTATATATTTGTTTGGCTATAATATAATGAAAGTATTTTTGTTATACAAATAATAAAAAAAAGATAAAAGAATTATGTTTTAACTTCATCATTAGTTATCTTTAAAAGAATTATGCAAATGACAAAATTTTAAAAAAAAATTTTAAGAATATTTCAAAGTGATTTCTTAAAATTGTACTATTGTTTTTATAAATTTTGATTTAATACATAATTAATATTTTCTTAAATAATTTTTATTTTACAAAGGATTTCAATGAAATCACATTAGTTAAAGCAATTTTACTTATATCAATTTTTTTAAATAAAAGACACTCAATGATATTATTTAAATATTTTAAATATTACAATTTTAATGCATATTTTATGATAAAATAATTATTTTTCATGAAATTCTAATATAATATGTAGATAAAAATTTTAAGATTTAAAATAAGTGTTAATAATAAAATATTTTTTCAATATACATCATTAGCTTGGGAGAAAAAAATACTTGAGATTTTTAATATTAATACATATTTAAAATAAATTTTCTTCTATATACAAGAATAGTAAAAAAATTTCATAAAATCTAAGCTACACACTAAATAGATAGAATCTCTAGTTATTTTCAAAAAAATTAAGCCAATGACCAAATCTTGAAAAATAATTTTGAGAATATTTCAAAGTGATTACTTAAAATCTTAGTCTTATTTTTATAAGATTTGATTTAATATATAATTAATATTTTCTTGATTAATTTTTATTTTGCAAAGGATTTCAATAAAATTCCATTAGTTAAAGCAATTTTACTTACATCAAACTTTTTTCAAATAAAAGACACTCAAAATATTATTTAAATATTTTAAATATCACAATTTTAATAAATATTTTATGATAAAATAATTATATTTCATGAAATTTTCATGAAAGTTTAATATAATATACAAATAGAAAATTTAAGATTTAAAATAAGTGTTAATAATAAAATATTTTTTAATGTACATCATTAGCTTGGGAGAAAAAAATACTTGAGATTTTTAATATTAATACATATTTAAAATAAATTTTATATATAATAAGAATGGTAAAAAATTTTCATAAAATTAAACTACACGCTAAATAGATAGAATCTCATTTTGTAAGGAAAAAATATTCTTATGTTTGAAATAATTAAAACTAGAGGAAAAAAGATAATATTGTCTTAAAATTTGTTAACTTGAAAAGCCTATGGAAAAGTAAAAAAATTTTGCTTCTTCCAAAATATTATTTTTCAGCTTTGTTGATAATATAAAGTACTTAAGAATGTCTAGCTAAATATTGCCAAAAATCCATAATAATATTTTTAGGCATGTGAAAGCGCTTTTACCCATAGTAAATGCAGAGCTAAACAGAATCTTAGTTTGCTTCATCTGCTATTCACTTTAACAGAAGTTTTTTTTTTTTTTAAATATCTTGGATACCTAGGAGAGTATTTGCATTAATGCACCTCGTTCATCTTATAATTTTTGACATTTTCAATATTTAGAATCATATAAATTGAATACCCTTTATTTGTTGTGTTCTTACAAAAAAATCAAATATTAGCTGTGAATTTAATATGCAGATATTTTTAATATTGAATACTTTATTAGCCTAATAAATCTAATAATTTGATATGACTGATTAAATTAGTTAATAAAACACAAATTCCAAGGGCATGTTTGGCTGGAGGAAAGGAAACGAAAAAGTTCACCTCTATAATTTCCTTATCGCCAACGAAACAGCCCGTTAATTGAAATTTTAAAATTTTGTATGATTTAATTATTGCATGTGCCCTATGTAAGAAGATAGTAATCCGGCGAAGGATTCTTGTGAAGGAAGCTTCGCAAAAAGGGGTTTCGTGGAAATATCCCTTTCATCCACAGGTGCAACTTGGGTTGGGTACGTGTGAACCTGATCGGAACCAACTCAATTTTAAATACTTATAGGGTAGGTTAGAGTAGGCCCATTCCCAACTACATTTATAAATCGGTATATAATTTTAAAAATATATATGCGATGCTAATAATAAAGAAGGATAAACCTAGCGACACCCCCAATCTAATAAAATTTGCATAAAATGAATTAGCATCACTAATATGCTTTTACAAGCAATGAATATGTAAAATATCCTTCCATAAAAAAGGTGGTTGGTGGAGCCTAAATCATAAAACAAAATGATTGTTCCATATAAATTGTTGTTGATTTGTTACTAAGAACTCCTAAACTACATGCAAAATACAAATTGCTACAAAAGAGAGTGATTAGTTTAGATCCACCTAATGCGGTTCCAAATCAGCACAAGCGTTGATTATTCCGAATCAACCCAACCTTAAAAAAGCATGGTAAGGTCAACTTGAACCAAACAAATCTAATAAAAGAATAGGAACCCAACCAACCTAACAGGGTAAGACTTTCAAACATAGAGTTAGAGATAGGTTGGACCTAAAACCAAACCAGCCTCCCAGCACCCCTACTTTTTATTTTCGCAAATTCGCTGTTACTCGGTACAAGCCGAAAATAAGACCCATGTAAGCAAACAATTTTGGATGTGTATGGTGCCAAACTCCGAACATATTTATTTTTTTTCGGTGATTAAGCTTTAAAAATTTAGATACTTTAAAAATTTTCTTAGCGGCAGCAAATATATCAAAGGATAACAATAAACCAAAAAAGAGTTGGGAGTCCCGAAAAGAAAAAATCGAGATGAAACCAAGCTCAACTTTTGGCATCAAAATTAGATCGCATTTACAAAATAACAAGAACAAAATTTCCTGTTTCTCCCTCCGCCTCCGCCCGAGCCAGGAAATCAGACGAACTTCCTCGCTCTCCTCCTCATCAAACCCTTCGGAGAAGCTCGAGACACCAAAATACCCACTCCCAAACACATCACCCAAATCCCCAAATCCACCGCCCATCTTACTCCCTCCATCTCCATCTCCAGCATCCGATCTTGCCCTCCTTCCTCTTCCTCCTCATCCTCCTCATCCCAACCGCCAACTGCCGACGACCCCGTCTCCATCTCTTCGCAGCCGCAACCGTCCGTCTCGCACTCACTCTCCTCGGGGATCTCCTCCAGCGCTAAGAAACCCCATTTTTTGTTCCTCACTCTCATCTCCACCCTCTCCTTCAAAAACCCACATCCTTCCCCAGCAACGCAAATCTCCGCCGCCAAAACCCCTAGTCCCCCGTCCGTCGGGACGCACTGGCACTCCACCTTCCAAGCATCTACCTCACCTCTCCTGAAAACTCCTTTCACCACCTTGTCCTCCTTCATATACACCTCAAACCTGACGCCGTTGCTCGCGCGGACCCGGTCTGTGCTCGTGAAAGCCGCTTCCACCGAGCCTCCCACGCGGAGCCGCTGCTTCTCCGCCGACCTGACTCGATGCAGCTCGACGAGCGCGGCCGAGGCGGGCCGGATCTTGGAGTCGTTGATCTCCAGCATGCCGCTGCTGATGCGCGGCAGGTAGAGGAGAGTGAGGGTTTCCGGAAAGGTGGTCTGGTAATTCGACGCTGAGAGGCGGAGGCTGAAGGCTCTGATCGTCAGCCGTTCATTCACCTCGCTGGAGATGCGGTGATTATTGCTCAAACGGCACATATTCGTCGGTAGCCAATCCTTCTATCGTTGTTTCTTTGCTGCTTTCCTCTCTCTGCAGTGTGTCTGCGATCGATGGAGATGACAGCGTTACAGGAGATGGCTTTTATACCAATCGTGCGTTTTTTCTGTGAATGAGAAAAACAAACGGCCCGATGGAACATTGTTTTCGATGGGGCAGCACGTGGTTTTACTTACGACGTGTGCCGGGACGGCAGACGGCCCCCAAGCGTGGGCGGCGATTGTGCTGTGCAAGAGGACAAACGTTTGATTCGGTAGAGGGGCCATGGGACATCTATTATTTTTAGGCAAATAATAGATATCATATTTTTAGTTCCATGTAATATTTTTGGCACGTAATTAAAATTAGAAGAAAAGTATAAATTATAATTTATTTGCCCAAAAATAAGATTTAATATTAAAATTTTCATTACCTATTGATTTAAAATTTTCGTGATTTATAATTTGATGTAAAACTCTAAAATAGGCTTATATTATTATTTAGGCCATAATTAATGCAAAAAAATAATGTCTCAGCATCCCATTTTTCAAAAGGGAAATAACAATTTCCCTTTTTGAAATATTAATTTAATGTCAGTGGGTGGCTTAATTCGCATGCTGTGTTGCGAATTAGTGTTTCGCATACAGGCTTTATATTATGCAATACGTTTGTATGTAATTTCGATACTCAACCACCATAATGTAAGGTGTGCCATACGCGTACATGTTATGAAATGGTTCAAGGAATGTTGCTTAGGAATTTCAATTTTTTTTTAAATTTTTAAGTTAATAAAAAATAATTAGATAAGCTAAAAGGTATCTTATGTACGCCACGTCATTTAAAAATATATAAAATTATATGAAAAATATGAAAAATAATTATAGTAATGTATGCATATATTAAATGCCACAAAACTTTATAAAACTATGAATTAATATAGGATAAAGGCTTGTAAAGATATGGATATATGATTATATGATTGTGGATTTCATAAAAAATAAATAATTTTAAATGATAGATATTATTTTTAAAATAATTTAATTTAAGTTTTTTATATGATCTTTTGAATTATTAAGTAAATGAGTAATATTAAGTAAAACAATTGGATTAGATTTGATATTTATTGTCAACAATGATAAAAAAATTAAAGATTGAATTAAAATTTAAAAAGAACGATTCCCTTAAACAATTTTCATTATAATTTGCGCATAACATGTGAACCAATTAAAAATATAAATAATAATATATTTAAAAAGTTACTCTCCATATGTTAATAGTTACGATATTATCCCCGCGTGTTCACTTTTTTTCCTGAAGGGTTTAGCGAAAAAGACAATAGACGTTTTAGCTTTTTCTATTCGTGCGCTTTGGCTGAATTTTCCGGAAGCTGCAGCCCGGTTACGCCCCGCAAGCAACCACCTTCATATTTATGTCTCGACGGCGTGCTTGCGGGCTGTTTTGTCGTTTGCAAAGGGAAAGGAAAAAGCAGAAAGGAGATGACGTCAGTGCGGAAAATGATGTTACTTATAAAAGAGTAAAAGTAAAATAGATAATTTTTTATGTAAAAAATAAATAGTGATTAAAAAAATTAAGGTTTTTCAGAATACTCGATGTTGTTAAAAGGAAAATGCATAACCACGTAAGGCGAGGCAAGTGGCTGCCCAACCAACTACAATAAAATCCCATCTACAGTGTTGTGCGATTTCGCTGTAGCTGAAGTCAAATGAGCATGCATGTATTATTGGATACAATTGAAGCAGGTGACGAAAAAAATATTAAGTTTAGATTGTTGTAAACCCTAGGCTAAATCATTGTTGAACACTAATCTATATTATTGTTGGGAAGCAGATCATGTGCGGCGATTCCCACACATTGTGTGAATTTACTCTCTTGCCGCCGCGTGTCCCATGGGCATTAATGGGAGTAAACAGCCAAGTGAAGTGAACGGCCGCATAAGCCGTTCCACGTAGCTTTTTTCAAAAATAAATAAATAAATAAACTACAAGAGCTGGGCTAAACATTTAATTTTAGAAAATAAAAAATAAAAAAGAATAAATATGATGGATTGTAGCTTGTCGTCGAAAAAATTATAGTGAAATTTAATTTTAAAATGAAAATTTGCATGAGATTATTGTAATTAATAGTTGCAATTATATTACTTATAAGCATTTAATACCGCTATGTTAAATAGAATCGTATAAAAATTAATACAAACGACAAAAACTTAAAACGTCTATTGTATCACCCCACGAATTCAGACCTCCACTGCCTAATGGCTTAAACCTGCAGGATCTCTAACGGTTCAAACTATTGCGACTGCCCATACTTAATCATTAAATCTTGACAATCCAAACTAACCAATCGTTAACAACGGTCAACCTCGTCACGCTCATTAGTCACATTTGTTTTAATAAAAATAAGCGTATCCACACAAAGATAATCGAGCTCTTAACTATATTGCTCAAAAACTCTTTTTAAATAATAAAAAATATAAAATCTACCCATCCCATGTCATGCCACCAAAAGGCCCGCTGGATTATTCCAACAAAAAATTGTGGCCATCAAACCCAAGCAATTGTGACCGTTTAATCGACCTTTACATCCAATGAAATCAATCTACTCCTCATTGTCACGCCTGGCTCACCTGCTTCTTGAAATTCCGACTATCGTTTTGGTGGCTGTTATACAAGCAAGCAGTCAATAATTTAAATTTATTCTCTTTTATTAAAATCTAATTAGAGATGCATGCTTTGATTTGTACCAAAAAGGGGTTGTTGTTTATTTGCATGTATAATAACTTGATTTTTAGTCAAGTCAAGTGGTTTGGATGTAATTAATTTATTCTTTTTTTGTATACCAGATCAGAATTATTCTTTTTTTGTCTTTTTTGTATAATTAATTTATAGAAAGATAATAATATTTATAGTTTAATTTGATCATGTAAGCGAATAGGATATTAAAATCACCATTTTCTTACAACGAATCTAATTTGGGAATCACAGCATGTGAGGTTTTAATTTTAAATTTAATGAATTGGGTTAACGTTACAGTACTTTGAGGTTCTATTTGGTTAGCTAGCTAAGGGTCGGTGTGGATGCACAGCTAGGAAGGGAATGTATTAGCATTATATTTTCTTTTATATTCTTTTTTAGATTAATACGATATCTTGACTATTGTAAGTCATTATTTGTATTTTCAATTGTTTATCCTTATTTTTTTTTATCAAAAAGATTATATTATTGATGTAATCTTTTACTGTGTTTTTTTATGCACTCCCTTCATAATATACTCTATCAAAACAGACCCTAAAATGGGTTTAAAATGTTACTATTTTATATAAATATATTATATATAAAAAATAAAATATGAACGATTTTTATTTCATTGCAAGATATATGGTACCCGCATAATTAGTTTGCTCTGCCAGCATAGACTCCGTGCCTGTTTGAATTGGGTGGAATTTGCTGGTTAATGGTTGAAACTGCTGAGCAGATAAACAGAAATTACTAAATTTCCCTCATAAGCCTCAGACTAAATGCTTAAGCATCAATAACTTGAGAACAATTTAGAATTGCTCTGCTAGCAAGCACTTACGCAAATGAATAGAGCAATGAAGCAGACTAATCACCATGCATCGTTACTACTTTCGATAACATTCCTTCTAATTGCCCTCTGCATTAAATAATAAAGCATCCATTCATCCACAACGGGCAATAGCTAGAATGTTGGTAGCATCACATCATCTTGTTTGGTGAAGCCAGGTTTGGGTGGTGAATCCCAGTGGGGCCCATCGCTGTGGCTGGCTTCGCTTGGAAGATGACGCGACGCCAATAGTTTCTCCATTGAATATCCCGCCGCAGCCGCCACTTCCGGTGGTGGAGAGTAAACCACGTACGTACAGCGCGGCTCATCGTGCAAAAACGAGTAGATATTGTCTAAGCACGTGAGGTCGGTTCCTCCGTGTCAACATCGAACGAGTTTCTAGATATCTGAATCTTCAGAAACGTGAGCATAAGACTCTTCGGAGAAAGTGAGCGCTGCGGCTTTCAAGAAAGTGTGCGCTTGTCTAAGTTTGGACTTTGCAGTGTGTGTAGCCAACCGCGAGCAGAGCAAAGTAGAAGAAAAAATAAAGAAAGCGAAAAAGTGTTAATTGTCAATGGATTAACTAATTATATACGGGTGCCGTTGAATCACTGAAGGGAATAAATTCATTTATCTTTCGGAATGCAGTTAATCCAGTGCATTATTAATTTCGATGTTATCGAAGTACGCTGAATTTCGGAAACACGAGCACGAGGCTTTTTCAGAGGCGGCAGCGGCGGCTTCCAGGAAAGTGTGCGCTCTGGTCGATTGGCAGCGCGTGTGGCTAGGAGAAAGTGTCAAATTAACCTCAGGCCATTCAATGGATTGATTAGTTATAGAGCTTTTTGCATGTACTCCTTTTCAACTTTTCCCTTTAGTATGTTTGCAGCCTTTCCTTTTTAAATGGCATAATGGCCTCTCACTATAAAAAAATATTTTGCAAAGGTCTCTCTCAAATGGTGTTCCCTGGCCAGGAAAAATCACCAGTCTATCCCCACGGTGTAATCGGCCTTTAAAGTGAAAATAACTGAAGTAGAGTACAAGAGGCTAATTTAACTTTAGTGAACAAGATTAAAGGTCTGCTTAGATAGAGAGCAATAAGAAGAGGGTGTAATAGAAAAATAATGCAATGAAATAGTATAGTAAGTAGTGATGTAAATAAAATGGGTTTTTTAAAATAAGAGGAAATGATTAAAATATAGGTTATAATGAAAAAAATAGAATTACTAAGGCACGTTAAAATAGTTAAAGGGTCATATTAGCATTAAAAATTGTGTAAGAGGGTAGTTATTTACATATCCATGCTATTGCAATTCAAACAGACCTTAAGTTAAGCAAGATCCAAAGACTCCATTTAATGGCCATCGTCATACTAAGATAAGCTAGAAAGTTTTGATTAAAATTTGATCAAGCAAGGGCATTCATTTAGTCTAAGATGCAAGTTTTAGGGTCTGTCTTCGTGAACCTACTGGCCAGTGAGACTAGGTGGAGCATGGTGAGAATATCTTTTTATTGTATTGATCATATCTGGGTTGGCTACAAGCCTACAATTCCTAGTTAAAGATTGACACTTTTTTGTATTTTAAAAATCTTAAGGTGTGTTTGGGTAGAGAGTATATTTGTTAATTATTCACCCATGTTCTTTCAATTGTCCATCTATTTTTTTCTAAAACATATTATTTATATAGAAATCAATAATTGAAAATGTATACAAAAAACTAGAAATTAAAGATAATGATTGAAATATAGAATATATTTGCTAATACCCTTTTGATTAGAGGGTGCATTGAGGTGTGTATTAGAAGTTCACAATAGATAAATATCCTAATACATGGGTGTGTGTTTATCCAAACACACCCTTGTTTTATTTTCCGCAGGAATCATCATAAATATTAGTAAGGGAAACAAGCATAGTCAATATTTTTGTAAGTGTGAATATATTTGCAAAATTCAAACTTATGAGGTAACAATTACAAAATTGAAAAACTTAATGAGAATATCTGTAAAAAAGCCCTCAATCATATATTTAGGTGAGAAGCTATGCTGTTCAATTTCTATAGAGTTAGGGTCAGTTTGGCCACGCATTGCAGGTTGATTAAAGCGCTTTTAGAGGTGTGAGTGCATTTTTGCAGGAGTTAATTTAGCTGAGATTTTTTCATTGAGCTTTTTTTTTTTTGCTATAAAAGCTCATTTTTCATGTTTAGACGGAAGCTACAAGTTAATACTTTTTCTGAACGTGCTTCTGCAACAACACTTTTGCAAAAGTGCTTAAATCTCACAATACGGCCAAACAAAGCCTTAATCTAACGAGTGATAAAGTATAGTATTTCGGCCACCTTAAATAGATCAGTTGTAAGTACGATTGATCTTAATCATGCACTTATATGCACGAAATTCCAACACATCATCGCAAGAGTAATGATAGGAATGGGCGATGGACAGCAGTCACAGCCCCCACCTATCGCTAGGTCTGGTTAAAAGGTTTGGCAAGTCCCTTGACTCATACTCATATATAGCTTCATATATATAATGAAAACCCATTCAAACAAGAGGTGAAGGAAACGTGTGTGTTTGAGGGCTCATGTTATTAGTTGGGCCAAAAGTTTCAACTACTACTGAATCATTCCAAGTTCGAGGCCCATGAAATAATCAGCCAGCCCTTTCATCAATAAGAATGGAACCCTCATCATTTTGTTTCTTTTGTTTTGTTCCATATTGATTTATTTTTTTGTTGGGAATTTGACACGATCTGATGCATGGTCGTTAAGCTGGATATTGAGATCACCTGGATCTAGGATAAGTTAAAAGAATTTTGGACCTTAAATAAACAACTTAATTTTAAGGCAACTGGGAGGCTAAATACAAATATTTGGTAGGTAAATAAAGTTGTCTTTGAGGCCAAATAAAACATTATTGGCAAACCTCTGCTATCAGCCAAATAACCTGTGACACCCAATTTTTCCAGATCAGGGCCATGAACTGTCTGTAAATCTAAGCTATTTATCTTATGAAGGATCGTTCATACCAAGAGAACAGGATCAACATTTTTTTTTTCTTTTAAATGATACAAATCGATCTATGAATCTTTCTATAATCTAACACAATGGAACAATGAATCATACCATTTCAGGAACTATTTAATGTAACAAATAATTAAAATTCAAGCATTTGCTTTCCTATAAAATTCTGGGTTACTACACAGCCTCAGCTGTCCTGAGCCAAACCCATCGCCATTCATCCGTCCGTCTAGTCTGTCTCTACTCTCGGACTTAGGTCAGCGCTAACGCAACGAAAACTCAACCCAACACCCGCAAGATGGGCCGGAATATCTGGACCATCCATGTTAGTTTTCCTACAGCGGGTTCCCGCAGCTGTAAAACAAGCATCAATATCATAGTCAGCCAGCCAGCCCTAACTTTTCTGCGGTCATCCAGGATTTTACCAACTGTAAAAGAGATTTTTCGTATCTACGATCATCTTATCTACAATCACAAGAAGTCGGATGGGCGGCTCCGATCTAACGCAAGGAATGCGCTGTAGAGCGCATGCGAGCTGCGTGAGCTACTTGTGAGCTTTAGGAAGGCCATGGTATTTTCGCCATCGCTAGAGCGACGTGGCCACTAGCACATGAGGTCGACCCCCCATTTCTCGACCTCCCATTTCGTACACCCTCCATTTCGTACGAGTACTGCAAGGCTGTGCAGATCAGTACGATCACACCCTGTGGAATTCCATGAACTGCCACTCCGAAAGTTGGTGGATTATAGCCGGTGATTTTGATCGTTTGCGTGCAGTGCAAGCCATTGGCCGATTTTTATGTTACTGAAAATAAGAAATGAAATGACGTTGCCGATGGATGTTGTGTTCGAATACAGCCATCTCAATTATTCTGCAAGAAACGCCAAGCCAACATCCAATCCTTCGAACGAGGTGTGTGTTTTACGGGGATTAGAATAACGAAATAAAAAACTTCATGAAACATTCAAATCAACATATTACGTCATCGATGGAGATTTTAATTGTTTATTTATCTACTGATTTTTGCTAGATATTCATAAATAAGTTTTATTTAACGGTGTTATGCTATTTCGACCATTATTAAATTTCTAATATTTTTTGAGTAGTCTAGACTCTAGAGTCCATACACAGACTACCGTATCTGAGTGAAACTACCGTTCTAAAACGCTCCAGTCCTGACCTTTGGATCTTATTGGCTGGAAAACGACGGAAGAGGCTAGATGCTCTGGCGGAACACGACCATGGACGGCCCTGCGTTCCGTCCATGTACGCTTCCGCATTAACGACCACCGATCCAGAGCGTGTAGTCTTGGATGCCTACGAAAAGATGAGTGAAATAGGTGCACCGAGAGCAGAAGATTTTAGATGATTCTTATGCGACGAACACAAAACATTGAAATTGAATAATTCTCGTTTTCGTCGTCTATTTGCATTTTGCAGGCCAACAATCAGGCAATGGATGGTTTGCTTTCGCAATCACAGTTGGTGGTAGAAGACTCATATAGGCCAATCCCATCTGTGAAAAGTTTCAATCGACAAAGGAGCACGATAATCAAAAGTCGATTACTTGTAAAAAGATAAGAAGCTAGTTTCTCACCGTGTTTTATTTTGGTGTGGGGTCACCCACCTTTGAATGTTAACATTCAAAGGTCGCCTTTGCGGCTACTGTTGTCGACGGCGTCTCGTCTGTAGACACCCGTTGCAAAGCGTCTTTCTAAAATGCAGAAGAAAGTGAGACGCACCTCATGTTAAGTTCACCTAACCTAACCTAACCCAACCAGCTGCAGCTGAATTAAATGCCTTTTAAACGGTTACGTCCGTCCCATTCGAACTAGTAAAAGACTGAATTGCCCTTCGAGGTCTTAGGCTAAATATGTAAAGTTGCATTGACTTAGTTTAAGCAAAGAATCCCTAAGTCTCTAAAATGACAAGCCCTTACTCCTTTACTGTAAAAAAGCATTTAAATCATATATCCTGAATGGCCACATCAAATGAATATCATAAAAATTAAATATTTACCAAAAAGTACATTTAACGATTTAAATGATATGCCTAATGGATATTTACCGAAAAATTAAATAATCCACTAGCCCTGACGCTCGGGATTCCTGTTGCTGCAGAGATATCCCACCGACATCATCACTTCACTGGCAGAGCAGTCTCGACCCTCGTGCTCCTAATTTCGCCATCCATTTGATAGCTTCTTAACAGACGCGGATTGGATCATTGGATAACCTTCAAATTCATATCAGCGTATGGGTATCCTGCTTCTAGTGATTTGAATTTGATCCAAGTGGTAGCGTGACTGATAGGTCAGAAATTGAGCAAGCCATACGTCAGCATGCCACTCGTTGGTGGGAATCTAGCACGAAAAGACGTCTGTGGTCCAAAAACGAAAGAAAGACACCCACTCGAAGTGGTTAAAATCATCCAAAGGCAATATACCCGCATCGATTGAGTGCACTACAACCAAACAACATCCAAAACCAAGGAAAATTTACAAATCTATCCCCATATTTCAATTTATCCTAAATTCATCCCTATTTACCGACTTCCATTCCTAATCCATTCCCCCCACCCCCATTCTGGCTGCCAAAGCCTAAATTCAGACATTTCTACCCCTTCACATAAGCTATGCATGTGGAGAAGAATCCCCTTCCCAAAACCCTAACTCACTCGGCTCTCTACTCCCACTCATCTTCCTCCCCCTGCGACTGCCTTTCCCTTCCTTCTCCGGCGAACAAGCGGCTCCCACCTTCCCTCCTCTCCTCGCCTCGTCTGCAACCCATGGCATTCTCCAGACAAACGTCGTCCTACATCAGAGGCTCAAAATCTCCCCGCTGGTCTCTCCCAGCAAATGTCCTCCTCTTTTCTCCCTAGTGCTCTCTTCTAGCTTTGTCGCCCCCTCTTCTCTCTGATGTGCCCTTATTCCGATGAATGATTTCGCTTTCTCCCAAAAGCAGATGGCTCACATTGCTTTTCCTTCAACGTTTAGCCCCTTTTCTAGCAAGGAAATTTGCATTTTCCTATACAATGTTGAGTTTTATACTGAATAATGATTGTTAGGCATCATTTAATATGAGATTAAAGGTGTTAGATTATTTTATTCCTTGAGATTATTCCCTAATATGGTTAATAGTAAGTGTATGAAATTATTTTATTCCTTGAGATGATTTTATTTCACATATGCTAAAACATATATATAATTTAATTTTTCAGTGTGTGAGACAAATGGCTGGCTGCATAAGATTGGTATCCATTATGACGGTGCATTTCACTAAGACTTGTCAACGTAAACAATGATATACACTCGAGTAGATAGTTGGACTATAACATTTGAAGACAAACTGACAATATTCAGAAACCTAATGAATCAGATTGAAATGATAAATGCCAAAGGATGATATAAGACTGCAGTACAAGATAAATGTTGGTGGTTCATGTGACAATTATGTAAATCTCAAGGATGATGTTGATTTGTTAGATATGTTGAAAAAATGCAAGAAAAATGTACAATGTAAGAAGAAACAGAAAGGGAAAGGAAAGAAGCAAAATACTGATATTGATGTATACGTATCAGTTATCATTACAACAAGAAAAAGGAATGATGAGGATGAGAATGTAACGCATGCTGAGGAGGATGAGCAACCAGTTATGAAATGGCTAATGAGATGGAGGGAGATGACAATGCTGAACTGGGAGAAAGTACTGAAATTAAGACATTCGAGGCCGATGATTGCGTCACCTGATTTGAGCTAGTGTACTCATCTATGAAATTAGATCAAGAAGTAAGAGACATATATGTTGATGATGAGACGATGGTGTTCGATCCAAAGTTAGAGGTAGGGTTAGAGTTTAAAGACTCTATGGTCTGTACAAAGTCTATACGAGAATATGTAATAAAAAATTGGTTCAGCATAACTTTCCTAAAAAATGACAAGGGGAGGGTAGTTGCGAGGTGTGTTGCATGAAACTGTGTTTGGAAATATTATGCTCGATTAATGTAGGATAGAGTTGGATTCAGTTTGCAATCAATTCAGGCTAACCACAACTGTACAGGTAACTATAGTTCAGGTGAGAAAATAATAAATCAGGAGTGGATTGCAAATAAGGTTAAGGAGAGATTACAATATAATGAAAAGTATACTCCTTAACAGTTGATGAATGACATTATGTCAGATACTAGCATAAGCGTTAGTTATAAAAAGTTTTGGAGAGCTAAATATTTAACATTAGATGAAGTATTTGGCTCATATGAGGAATCTTTTAAGAGGGTCTTTTCCTTTTGTGCCACTTTGAAGATGACCAACTCCAGTAGCATCATTAAGTTTGAATTGTTTTCTTACACAACATTTTGGCGATTGTTCATGTGTCTAAGAGCATGCGTGAAGGGATATTACCAAGGTTGTGTCCACTGATTTTCCTGAATAGATGCCATTTGAAAATTAAGTATAAAGGAGTCTTGTTATCTACTGTGACCTTTGATGGAAATAATGTGATTGTCCCTTTAGGAATTGCTATGGTAAAGACTGAATGCACCGAATCATGAGAGTGGTTTTTGACCCACCTGGCCAAAGTAATTGGGGATGGTAACCATTGCTTTATATCTAATAGATAGAAAGGACTTCTCACAGTTGTAAGTCTTGAATTTTTGATCTCAGCACATCTTTATTATATGCGACATTTGTATGATAACCTAAAGACCTATGACTTTGGAAAGAGTAAAGTAGTTCAGGATTGTTTTGAGGGGGCTGCTTGGGCATACGCATACAAGTTTGGACAATATATGCAACAGTTACAACCCACATCTACTGAAGCATATCAATGGGTGTGTAAAGAGCTTCCTGAGCATTGATCACAAGCATTCTTCTTAAACGGTCTTCCTTGCAATATTATTGAGAAAATGTTACTGAGTTATAGAATAGCATATTGCGGGGTCTTCATCATTGGCTAGTCTGTGATCTTTTAAATGGTATTAGGTTAAAGATGATGAGGATATTTGAGAGATGTCGGACTATTAGTACTTCTTGGCAGTTGAAAGTTGTACTAAGAGTTGAGGAATTGTTGGCTAAGAACAAATAATGTGCACAATGGGCAATTATTAGGCATGCTGATGTGAACGAGTATGAGGTGGATACAGATAATGGGAGGCATAGTATACATCTCAGGGAAAAAATATGCTTGTGTAGACAGTGGCAGCTTGATAGCATTCTATGTCAATATACGTGTGCAATTTTTTCGAACCAGAGACTTGATCCTTCAATTTTTGTTCAGAATACTTTTTTTCTTCGAAGTATCCTATTACATATGAGTCAGTTATTCATTCAATGCTTGATGTGTGATTTTGGTATATAGTTCTTGGTTGTGTAAGTATCCTCCCACCACCAATTAGGCATGGAGCATGTCGTTCCTAGGTTAACCGAAGATGGGGAGTGGATAAACCAATTCCAAGTTCTTAGTCTCACACTGTGCTGTGTACCAACTACAAGACTCTTGGACACAATAAGAGAAGTTGCAAGATCCAACCACAAAGGATAATGTATCAAGCTCCGTTTCTCAAACAAGAGTTAGATAAAAGATTCCGATTATATGGGGACTGAGATAAGGGCCTAAGAGTTGAGAAGATGAAGGGGGATATGCACTTTTAAAGGTTAGTTGAATATTTTATTAATTTTGTTAGCTATTCACTATGCATAGATGAAATTTTAATCTATTTATGTTTTTACTTTGTTAAATTCATAGGTGGATTAGTGGGGCATCTGGAGGTCTGAAGATGCAGGAGGTCTTCTCAAAGTGTTAAGCTTCATTAATTTAGGAATTTTGTTATCTTTTTTTAGTGGTATTGAAAAGGTGTAATATGTTGGATTGTATTTGATATTACATTTGATTATTTAGTGTGGACCAGATGTATTTATTGGAAATGTGTAATATGTTGGATTGTATTTAAATATTACATTCGGTTCTTTATGCTAGGTTTAATTACTAATAATCTTAGTACATGTTGGAACCCACCTGAAAAACAATCAAGCATGGGTCCGCAAGCCAAATTTACGGGGCGCTTCGCGATATCATCTTTCCACAAGTTGAAGTCCTTAGGTGCCCCATGATATCAACTATCATTGTCCAGTGGAATTTCAAGCTTCTCATGCCAGAGGCCAATTTTTCGTGATGCCTTTTAAAATCAGCTTTCGCTTAGTAGTCGATATGAGGAGGCACTTCCATAAATCTACTTATTTGCAGCCGAAATAGGGAGGCGCCTCCAAAAATTCACTAAGATGAAGTCGAAATGTCGAGGTGCCTCGAGAAATCGATTAGTATCATCAAGCGGGATATGCTGCATATCATACCCAAAGTCGACATACCGAGGCACCTAGAATATCTACTATATAGTAACCGAAATTGGGAGGCGCCTCGTGAAATTGGCTAGGATGAAGCCAAAATGTCAAGGTGCCTCATGTAATTGGCTGGGAGCGTCCAACGGGATATAATGGCTATTATGCCTGAAGTTGATATCCTAAGGCACCCGATCATATTTCTTTTATACCGAAGTCAATATGTTCAGGTAGCTGGAGTAATCAGTTGCAATGCAGGCGATATTATAAGCCACCTTGTGTAATCGACTGATATCATCCAGTAAGATATGATCATTGAGCTATTTCCAGGTAATATCCAGAGCCACCTAGGTATATCAGTTATAATCTGCAGGCGATGTATTGAGGTGCTTGAGTATAATGGTTGTAGATGTAACATGGCAATGTTTTTGCATTTTCTTTATGTTTTGCAATTGTTATATGCTACATATGATTTGTATAAATTAAAGTAATAATTAGACATAATAGATCTTTTAAGGAATCAAAAAGCATGTCATAGATCTTTTCATTAATTATTCCTATTTATGTAAGTTGAATACATAAAAAAATATAATTTTTGACCAAATGAATGACATGACATCCTCACTATAACACTCAAAACATAAAATAATCCAAAACAATATCACTCAATCAAGTTCCTCCCCTTGAGTGTGGTGGTGGAATTGTGACTAGCTTTGCGAAGTCAAAAGTCGGCTCCAATTCTTGATAGGTAAGGGTTGTATCCTGAGGCTGACCGGTAGTAGGAATCGAATGAGGTTCAGGTGTAGATGTGTTGGTTGGCTGTGAACAAGTTGCAGATGAATGCAAAAAACCAAAATGGGAAAGCAATGAGTCTAGCTGTTGTTGGATAAGAATTTGGTCTTCCCTAATGACGCCGAGCTCTGATCTTAATACTTTGACTTCCTCAGATAGTTTGTTGTATGCTAAGGATGGTCTATAACTGGAAGATGACATGTGTACTCTAAAGGATGCCTGAGCTACTGTGACACCTCTCTCTTCCTGTCTCCTCTCATCCTCTCATTTCGTTTCTCCTTCTTCATTTGAACTCTCATCTTCTTCTGCCTCCCTTTCATGCAACTCATCCATCTCTCTCCTATAATCTGACACTTTGATTTGCATATGCTTGAGCAGTGTTTTTCCCACCCAGTCCTTTTTGTGGATAGTTATGTACCATGTAGCTTCTTCTTCTAACACTACTCCAAAATGCTGAAAGATTTTCCTCAGCCACATGCCAAATGATGCAATATTGCATGTGGCCAAAGAAATGAAATAAAATCCTTATGAGACTTAGCTTTTTGTAATTTGCTAATTTTCATATCACATTTTCTTCAAACACATTCAACACTTCTGTTCCTCACAATTTTGGAATAATTGAAGCTTCTAGGGCATTTTTAATTATTCTATGTTTAATTGTAAGGTCTTTTGTCCTCATAACTCTATGAGTCGAGGTATACTTAACACCACCCACTCAAGTCGATAATAACTCAAAAATCTCTTCTGCTTCTTTGTCCTCTTCTTCTTCCTCATGAGAGACTCCAAGGATTTCTGCTAAATGACCCTCAGGAGTGATAATATCATGACCAAAGATTGTATCTACTCCCTTCACAAAGGTGAGGCTATACCTTTCACTCCAGTTAAAGTAGAATATTAACACTAGTTTTTTGTACATTGGAGCTTCATAATCCAAAAGGTTTGTCCACTGTTGGGAGTTAGACATAGACCTCATATCAGATTCGCACGAATCTAGGAAGTTGAAATTTATTTTCCTAAGAATATGAATTGGTCTCTCAAGCATGGTTGTGTAAAACCGAAACATCTTATTTTCCCCCAAAGTAAAACAATGGCAAATCTCTAAGAATGAATTTTAGCACTGGAACTTTTTTTCTTCCACTTTTTTGAGCAACTTCTTAACATCAAACATATTTATTCACCCTTCATCAACTCCCATATTTACTTCTCCCTTTTCTAAATTCCTTTCTTCCTCTTTACTACCACTAATATGTAAGGATAAAGAATATGAGTCATTACCTGTAGTACTATTATGAAGGCTTTTTGACTCAGAAGACGTAGGAAAAGCTATGATAGATATTATTGCCCTCGAGGATGACGCTCATCCTCTTGTTCTACCACTTTTAACTCCACCTCCCCCTCTCCCTCTTTTAGGGTGTTTAGTTTCGAGGGGAGGCCTAGAAATAGCGGCCTTGGAAGGCATTGAAGACCTAAAAATAGTGGCCTTAAGAGCCATTGACGAGGCTTGCAATTCTTAAAAAAAAACAGAATGGAGTTTTCAGATTTTGAGTGGGAGGCGAATGGAGTTAATTTTTAAGGCGCTTGAGAAGAGGGTTTTGAATAAGGTAGAGTTGAATGGTCACGCACTTTTGTATTTTCAAATCGTCAGGGGCGCCTAAGTAATCGGTTGTAGTGTAGATGATGTTGTATTAGGCGGCTTGTGAAATCAGCTGCAATTATTCAACCCGTCATACCCCGCTAGAAGCATGTAGTCGAATGCATGGGGCGCCTTGCACCATTGGCTCCCTTTCAGAAGGCATTGTACAAGGCACCTTTTCATATTGGCTGCTCAAAAGTTGACTTATAGAGGCGCCTTCTTGTATGGGCTTCTCGAAAGCTGATTCAGCAAGGCGCCTGAAGGTATCGACTGTGTTGTAAAAGATAAATCCCAAGTGCCTTGTCATGTCGGTTTTCGGTATGAAATGATAAATTCAACACTTCGGGATATCAAAGACGCATGCTAGTACATTTTAGTTTATTTTGGCGTTTGAGAAAAGTATTGTGAAATATATACAAATAAAAAATACTCATATTTGCACATTTACATGTGCGAAGAAGTTTTACATTTTTGTAAAAAGCACTTGTTTCAATACATTCCTATTTCATGTAGTACAAGCATATTTAATTTGGGTGTACTTTTCGTAAACTCAACCAAATAACATCATATTATAGCATTAAGCATGATGAATACATAACATATTATTTTACATGCTGCGAATCTAATATAGTTTCAACACATTGAATAAATCCAAATTTTCTTTACCAACGTATCTCGTGATTCAAACAAAACACTTGACCTAGTACAAAACATAAATAATCCTAAGATAGATTCAATTTTTTTAATTCATTCAATATCTTCGATACCGCAACCTATTTCTTCATTAGTTCAATCTCTTTCTTCGAAAGCTTTAGTTCATTCTTCAACATTAACACTTTATTGTAGCCTGTACATACATGTCTACTTGAACCCGTTGCTGTGACTCTCCCTTCATTAAGAATCTTATGGTTATTTTCACTTGAACTTCCAATCTTATCATTTTTCATGCATGCATTCTGAGTACAATACATATCACACTAAGCAAATAACCGGTAGTCATACTTGCCTTGCAAATTCTTTTAACTTTGTTAGTTTCATTAAATTTATATATGAAAAAGTAATTCCCTAGTAAAAGCAATTTGAGCCTTTCCTAAAAAGGATAATGGGAAAACCATTATTGAGGATTTTTTTCGTGTGTGATTGCAACATTAAATAGAGTCATCGACCATATTGATATTTAATGGTGGATGATAAGGCATTGATTTTGCTGAAATATCTCTATTTACATTTTTAAAAACAATTATTATTTAGTAAAAGAGACAAAATCGCATAGGAAAATACAAATTATATTACTAGGCAATGGGGAGAAATGCCGAGATGAAGCGGAGCCATTTGTTGGGAGAAGGGCGCTGCTGGGAGAAGAGGAGGGGGCCGCAGGTTGAAGAAGAGGGGGTGCAATAGGGTGAAGAGGGGACGACAGAACTATTCACTAGGAGAGCGCCACAAATTGCAAGTGAAGAGAGGAGGGGAGGTGGGAGCCTCCCGTTCCCCGGAAAAGGAAGGGAAAGGCAGCCGCAGGGGGAGGAAGACGAGTTGGAGGAGATAGCTGGGCAAGTTAGGGTTTTGGGAGGGGGGTTCTTCTCCACACGTGTGGCTCGTGTGGAGGGGTAAAAATGTCAGAATTCAGGTTCCAATGGCTAAAGGAGGAGGGGATGGATTAGGAACGAAAGTTGGAAAATGGGGATGAATATGGGATAAATTTAAATGCGAGGATGGATTTAGAATTGCAGGAAAAACAATAGGACGGATTTTAAAATTCCCCACCCCCGCCCCAAACCAATTCGCTTCACAGTCGTGACCCTGTGTTGAAATCTAAGCAAGCTGGCGACGAGTGGGGAGAGAGAGAGAGAGCAGTAGCAGCTGCAGATTTAAGCTTCCATCTCGCCTCCCGAGTTCCCAAATCACTCCTCCCGAGGCACTTAATTAGAAATAGAAAGTCCGATGCCTAGTTGGAAAAAGCGTGGGAGAGAGTGGCTTGATGGGAAGTTTAGATTCCATTGTATGATGGGTAAAATGATTTACCGGGTATTAAAAACCGCATAGATATTCCCAAACAAAACAAAAAAAATCTCTGAAGAGTGAAAAAGAACGGCGAATAAGATGACGGCAGTCATCATTTATTGCCAGTACAGAAGTTTTCCGTTCAGGGGGGGTGCTTTTATTTTTACTGTGATGCTCGCGGGCGAATAAATTGAGGAAGAACAAGCAGACCCATTTTCAGATTTATAGTGTTTTAGCCTTTCAGTTGCTTTTTTCATGAATGGGAAGAGATGGGAGGATACCCAGGTGAGATATTTCAATATAGATGTTGAATTAGAGCCAGGTCTTCTTAGTTTCTGTCATCCCACTTTCGAAACTGTTCGTCTAGATTCATTTGCGTGCGGTTGTCCTTGTGAATTGTAGGATATGAAGATTTCCTTGTAGAGATTGTTCAAGAAAATATGTTGTCTTTAACAGTTCGTCACCTGAATTCCAATATTTGACTGCAGGTTGTATTTCCAAATGAATGAAGCAGCAGCTTAAAGAGAGGAACAGAGCCCCCTACATCATCGAATTAGGTCTCATGGATGCGGAAGACACAAACCGGAAGGACGAAATCGAGAAAGCTGAATTGGAAGAGCAGCAGCAGGTGGAGGAGAGCTTTAGGAGAAATCCACCATGGACGAAGCAGATAACTGTGCGAGGACTCGTCGCAAGCTTTGTGATTGGCGTCATATACAGCGTGATCGTGATGAAGCTTAACCTCACAACAGGACTTGTCCCTTCCTTGAACGTCTCTGCTGCTCTCCTTGCCTTCGTTTTTCTCCGAACATGGACTAAATTACTCCGCAAGGCTGGAATTCTATCCAAGCCTTTTACTCGGCAGGAGAATACCGTCGTTCAGACCTGCGCAGTTGCATGTTACAGCATTGCTGTGGGAGGTTTGGGGCTCTGATATTAAATTGACAATTATTTGTTCTTTTTTCGTTTCTAATTCATTTATTCATGACATTATTTTCAAATTGAAGGTGGTTTTGGATCATATCTTTTGGGATTAAGTAAGAAGACTTCTGACCAGACAGGGACTGATACAGAGGGCAATGCTCCAGGAAGCTACAAAGATCCTGGCGTTGGGTGGATGACTTCCTTCCTTTTCGTTGTTAGTTTTGTTGGGCTTTTGGCTTTGGTTCCTCTAAGGAAGGTAATAATTTTCTTTCAACTTGTTTATGTTTTGATTGTTAGGAGAAGTTTTTCAGTTTTTAACTTTTTGAGATTTTCCTGATCATCTGGTGACAGGTTTGTGTCTTGATCTTGACTTTCTTACCGCGATGGTCGTATATAGATTAGACGTGGAATGGATTGTTTTGACAGGGTTGGGATTTTGGGTGGCTTTTGAATTGTGGGGTGAATGATGCTGACTGAAATGTGACTAGTTTTTTTGTGATAGAAGTTGCTTTTACTCCATTCGTGGCCCACAAAGCAGCTACAAGGAAGAAGACGGCGAACAACTAATAACCAACAAAAAAAAAGCTGCAGTAAAGTGGTGGCTGGGATTGGTCAGTGTATTTTTGAAACGATGGCCATTGATGTTGGGGGCCCAGTAGCTGACGAGAGATAATTCCACCATTTCTACTTCTTTACGCTCTTAACTGCGTGGTATTCCACTTCGGTGGATTGCCAATAATGCAAATCTACTGTAACTGAATTGTTCTGATGCGATCAATCTGCTTTGTTTTTCCTGCTCATGACAGTATACACTCCATACTGTAAAACGAATTTAAAATTAGAGAACGAAGTGGATGGATGATTTTCCTTGCATTACGATCCGTGAAAATTGGCTGTTAAAATTAGTCCATGTTTTCACCTAGCTTGGAGATGATTTTCATGGACGTTTCTTGTTGGGCAGATCATGATAATCGACTACAAGTTAACTTATCCAAGTGGCACAGCCACTGCTGTTCTCATCAATGGTTTCCACACACCCCAAGGAGACAAAATGGCTCGGTACAGTTCTCATCTACAAGTTCTTTACCCTTACAACTGTAAGAAAAATATATAAAGAAAAGAATTACATAAGAAAGATGAATCTAATTCTTACGCAGGAAGCAGGTTCGTGGATTCACCAAGTTCTTCACAATCAGCTTCATCTGGGGTTTCTTCCAGTGGTTTTACTCTGGAGGCGACGGATGTGGTTTTTCTCAGTTCCCAACTTTTGGGATGCAAGCTTGGAGGCAAACGTATTCTTCAAGTCCTCTTCAATTGACTTTTTAGCCTTTCTGGGGCTCATGTCTTTTCTGAAGACTGAAATTCTTTTTAGGTTTTTGCAGATTTTACTTTGACTCGAGCATGACATATATCGGAGCAGGAATGATCTGTTCCCATCTGGTGAACCTCTCTCTTCTTCTCGGAGCAGTGATTTCATGGGGAATAATGTGGCCCCTAATCAGAGGGCTTAAAGGAGATTGGTATTCTGGTAGTCTACCTGAAAGCAGTATGAAAAGCTTGCAGGGCTACAAGGTTTGTGGATGGTGTTGATTTCTTATTAAGAGAACTTCTTCTTCTTCTTCTTCTTCTTTTATTATTATTATTATTATTATTATTATTATTATTATTATTATTACTTAATTAATTAAAATCTGGAAATAATCTCATGTTAAACTTTGCTTCAGTTCCTTTCTGTTCAGTGTTTGATGGGAAGTAACAAATTCATGCACGAAGTCTGTTTTTCAATATTTGATGGTAACATCCTTTGCTCGCAGGTCTTTATTTCTATTGCTCTCATACTAGGAGACGGCCTCTATAACTTCGTCAAGATACTAGTTTTCACAATAAGAAACATCCATGCTCGACTGTATCATAAGAGCCTCAACACTGGTAAGAGAAACCGATGTCCTGCAAAATGGAAATCTATGCATTGTGTCTGCCACTCTTTCAAGTCCAGTCATTGAAATCCCTAGGAGCACGAAACTTTAGTTAACAGAATTTTATAATGGCGATTGCTCCTCACAAAATAAAGTACTTGGAACTGGCTCTCTGGCTTTCAGAAGAAGATGCCACGACAAGATTGCCCCTTCCAACAAGACGGTGTTGCAGGCCTTCCTGCATTTGGGAAGTTCGGAAATTCTAGTTTCAAAATGGGTTCCAGAGCCAAGCAATGCTGACAATTTATACTAACCTTACATCACCTCTCATGCAGTTTCAGGTCACCAGGATGAGACCCTTGATGATCTTCACCGAAATGAAACGTTCACGAAAGACAAGATTCCTATCTGGATAGCATCTTGTGGCTATGTCCTCTTTTCAGTCGTTTCAATTATCACAATCCCCCTAATGTTCCCTGAGATGAGATGGTATTATGTCCTTGTTGCCTACATCTTCGCCCCAGTTCTTGGTTTCTGCAATGCTTATGGTGCTGGCCTGACAGACATGAACATGGCATATAACTACGGCAAGGTGTCCCTCTTCATACTCGCCGCATGGGCAGGAAAAGATTCCGGCGTTGTAGCCGGATTAGTTGGCTGCGGCCTAATAAAGTCTATTGTCTCCATTTCTGCTGATTTGATGCAAGATTTCAAGTCAGGACATCTCACTCTTACTTCCCCTCGATCAATGCTCGTCAGTCAGGCCATTGGTACAGCAATGGGCTGCGTGGTAGCCCCCCTCACCTTCTTCCTTTTCTACAATGCCTTTGACGTGGGCGGCTCAACTGGAGATTTCAAAGCTCCCTATGCTCTTATCTACCGGAACATGGCAATTCTGGGCGTTGAAGGGTTCTCTGCCCTGCCCAAGCATTGCCTGCAGCTCTGTTATTGCTTCTTCTCCTTTGCTATGATGGCGAATTTGGTGCGAGATGTCTCGCCTGCAAAGTGGGGGAAGTGGGTACCTCTGCCAATGGCCATGGCAGTGCCTTTTCTAGTAGGTGCCTACTTTGCTATTGACATGTGTGTTGGGAGCTTGATAGTGTTCATATGGCACAAGTTCAACAGCACGAAGGCAACTTTGATGGTGCCTGCAATTGCTTCGGGTTTGATCTGTGGCGATGGGCTATGGATTCTCCCCTCCTCTCTTCTTGCTCTGGCGAAGGTTGATCCCCCCATTTGCATGAGATTCTTACCTACTTCATGAATAAGCAGGCCATTTGCAAGAGAATAACTGCCTTGAATAACAAGTAAGATCCATTTACCCAAGAGGCCATCAGATAGTAATGGTAAACCAGTAATTTCATTTTTTAACAGCGACCTGAGAGTCTATCATCTATGATGTGATGAAAAGACACAGGAACCAATCATGCTGGAAGAATTACACTTTCTGGCTTCCTGCGATTGAAAGGTATGTATGGCCCATTCAAGCTTTAGGTTGGAAAAAGACTGCACGGCCATCACAATCACCTGATGTAACGAATGGTATATGCTTTAGGTTAGACCGAGAGAAAACTGTTGAATAATTCGATATTATACGCATGCAAATAATTTTATTGTCCTAGATTAAGGATGTATTAAAACCCATGATTCTGACAGTGATTGTTCCCTGTATACTATACTGGCTATGGTCTTGATCTATTGAGCAGCAAACTGGGGAAAGTTGGCTGTCGAACTGCCCACATCATCTCCGGTATCTTGCTTTTACTACGGTCTTTATGACACAGGCAAACAAGCTAAATCTAAGGTGCTTTTATGGGTTTTGGCCCTGTTGAACCTTCAACATATGCAACTTAGAACGATTTCGATGAATTGTTTTACAATGACAGGCGATTGATTAGTGGTGGATCTAAAACGAGCAACACGGATCAATAATCTAACTTATCTGAGCGGAATACTTGCAGGCTAGTCTTTATGGGTATATTTGTAAATTTTAAACGGCTGGTTTGTGGCATCACAGATGGGAACCACAAAATTCTCTGCTGTCTCTTTGCTTGCACCGCAGAATTATTAAATCCAACGTTCCCTCATGAATTTAGTAGTAGAGTTAGATGCATTGTTCGATCACTGTATCTTAAAAGATGCTTTTGTCTTTTCATTTGGTCGACCGCAAGAATACAGCACATCTCCCACTGCAAAATTCCACACCTCAAGTGAACAGGGATGCAAGTTGAGCTCAATCCAAGTCTGATCAGTCCAACCTCAGTTTTGATTTAGATTTGGCTTGGAATATTTCAGCTATGGTTCAAAAGGCTAACGTTCAATCAGACCCAAGTTTGAAATAGGTTATGGGCAAGTTAGGGCCTTGGATGACCCAACGTGAATTTCAACCCAATTTGTTTATGTATTATATTTGTGTGGATAAACACGTATCTCAACTCTAATCTTTACATTGATATTTTGCCATTCGCAGTTATTGAAATATAGAAAATGATGCGTTACTTTCTATTCTAAATAACTTACTTTCTATATGCATATCAACTAAAATTAATCATATATTTATAAATTCATAATAAGGGAATTATTAGATAGAGGTAAGAGGAGAGTAAGCGGAAGGGTTTCTTGAAACATTCATCCTTTACTCGATAAGATATTAATTTACCAGGGCCAATCCTCCCCTACATTATATTTTTTCCTAACTAAATAGCTCCTAAAGTCATTCATTAAGAAACAACTTGAGTTGCCGAACTCGACTCAATCCGAAGTTTTTAAACTTAGTTTAAAATTTCAGAAATAAGGTTAGAATTAGGATTGTGTTCAAGTTTTGAGTTTTAGGACTAATTCAATCAGTAGGTAATCTTGCAAACCTAATTCAATCCTAATAGGATTGGCAATATAAATTTCGTTAATTCTAGGAGGTACAAGATTCTAGCTAAAGGCTCAAAGAAAGGGGAGGGGGGGGAAGGAAATCTCCCCCAATATCCCCCAATATTTTTGTTTAATAGAAGGCAAAAAAGAACATCACAAGAATAACATCCCCATGACGAATGTCTCCGAAGAGAGAGAGAGAGAGAGAGAGAGAGAGAGAGAGAGAGAGAGAGAGAGAGAGAGAGAGAGAGAGATATTAGAATAACATCCCCACTTTTCCCATCCCCAAAAAAAACAACCGCTAACAGGATTTTTTTTTTGAAAAAAAACCAGCATATTGGTTCTAACCATTGTATTTCTATTATATACTGGCAGCTACTGAGATGAAGAATATTGCAAAGAAAAAAATAGCCCAATCAGAATTTTGACCCAATAAATGAGGCCAGGGAAAATTCACAGGAACTCAGATGTGCACCTACAATCCCTGCATAGTCCGCAATCCCTGTTTGCTTCTTATTCTGAACTGAAAACCCACATTTTGTTCAGGTTTCCCCGCAAAAATAACTGAGTACTTAGTCGTAATCTCACTCG
This sequence comes from Pouteria campechiana, assembly GCA_036873735.1. Classification (NCBI taxonomy): domain Eukaryota; kingdom Viridiplantae; phylum Streptophyta; class Magnoliopsida; order Ericales; family Sapotaceae; genus Pouteria; species Pouteria campechiana. The sequence goes on from JAYJMB010035680.1 coordinate 32,124, forward strand.
TATTTTTGCGCCAGGTGTAGAGTTAATAAACTTTCTTTTTAAATCCCCCGATGCACTCTGCATTCGCCAAATCATTTTAAATAATCCTGCTTTACTTCCTTCTCCCATCCATGGCGGAATATATGACAAAAAATTTGGAGAGAAGAAGGAGATGAATTTACAGAATACTAAAATCCTGACAAATTACAATTGCATTCAAATAATTACGTCGACTACGAGGGAAATCAAGATCCAAGAAGGGGGGGTTTTTAATCCAAGAAACCTGTCTTCTGCCAGACCGCATTCCTCACCCGACGCAGATCCCTCCCTTTGAGAGTCCGCCCCAGTCCTTCGAACACAGAGAACGTCGACCTATGCGACCTCGCAACTATCTCGTGCGGTGGGAGCATCTCGTCCTCCATTTCCTCATCATCCTCATCGAAAATTCCCAGCTTTTCCGACCCGCGGCTCGAATTTTCCGTCCGCCAGATGGGCACGTCGACGGGCGCCGACTGGTGGAACTTTCCAGAACCAAGCCCGGAGCTCTCGTCCGACCGCGGGAGGGGGACCGGCGGGATGGTGCGGGCGGCCGTGGCGGCAGAGAGGGAAGGGTTGAAAGAGGGCTTCCGCTGCAGGAGCTGCGCCGGGTCGTCGGATAGCGCGGCGGAGAGGCCGAATTTTCCGGGGCGGAAGGAGTTGTGGGGATTGGAGGTTGAATTGTTGTCCGTCGATTGGAGAGGGAAGAAGGAGTCACGCGAATTGTCCGTGTCCGGCGAGGCGGAGGAATCGGAGGGCGTGGTGGCCGAGGACCAGACAACATCGATCTCGTCGAGCTCGAAGGGGTTGTTGTGATCGGAGTCCGGCTGCTTGAGAACGCCGAGGAATCGGATGGCAGGGGAAGACGAAGAAATGCTCTTGTGGAAATCTTCCATGGCGGTTGCCGAGATTTGGAAGGGGTTTGGGCTGCGGGGATTTGCTGAGAGAGAGAGAGAGAGAGAGGCGACGACAGTGGAATTTGCGGTGTGGCGGAAGAAGACGTGGGTGAGAATGACAGAGGGACCGAATTTAGAAGGTGAAGAAGATGCCACGTGGCATGATGACACGGAAATTTTGTTGTGGCGTGTGACGTGGAAGGATTTGTTTTTTTTTTTTTTTAAGGTAATTGAGGAATTATCGTACTGCTCCACAGATATTGCATTAGGTGGACGGAGTGACGCCTAACACGTCAAAATTACAGACTCCAACAATGGATTCATTCACCAGTTGCTAATTTTACATTATTTTTAGATTTTTTTTAGCGATGATAATACGCATTCTTTTTCTAATGTTTTGAGACACGTGTGGCAATCTTATCCCGTGAAAAGTAGGTAAATCTGCAGCGAAATCCGCCAAGGATTTTTGTTGTTATCCAGAGAAGAGATGATTTCTTGCCGAAATGGCTCAAACCCGCTGGGCATGCTTCCCACCTGTGCAAGAGATACGAGCCGCACTTACGGAGGAAATAATCAATTCCAGTAAACGTGATCGAAGAATATGGCAGTTGGATATCCAAAAATTTAAATTAAAAATTCGGTGATGTCATGAGATCGCCGTATATTCCGGCAAAAGGCCCAGCCCGAATGTCAAGTTGCATGGGGCCCGAGCAGGCATGAATATAATTACCCTTTTAGGAAGGAGAGCGTGTCCCGGCATCAGTTATGAAAGGAGCTGGAGCTAAAAAGTGAGATTCCGGTGTTTCTATGGTATTCAGAGTGCGCAGTGTGCACCTTCCATTTAAACTTCCAACTTTCCTTCTACCCCATAAGAAACACGTGGGAAGAAGGTGAAAATCTTCGTTCGGCGATCTCAACCTTTTATTGATTGGTTTGAATACGCATGCAATATAAACCGTTCATCATCCAATTTTATTTTTCCAAATTTCTTTTAGATTGGTTTTACAGTCTATGAGGCCTAATCGATGATTGGTTGGGATATATATCATATTTATACTCCTATGCTTCATTTCCATGTCATCTCTTGGATGTATCTACATGAATTTTTTAAGCCTGCGATTTGATTGAGTAGATGTCATTGCTGACCAAAACATGACGAGTGGCTTTGGAGCCAAACATTAACCGCGTATGTCTTTTTTGATCCCACCAAATGACTTGGGTGAGAGAGAGAGAGAGAGAGAGAGAGAGAGAGAGAGAGAGAGAGAGAGAGAGAGAGAGAGAGAGAGAGAGAG
>JAYJMB010035691.1:0-19699 GCA_036873735.1 Pouteria campechiana
AGTAGCAAGACAGCTGGAAAGAGTATACATTAAAACATTAAAACAGGATATGCGATGTTAGGTGGCAGCTATCTACTCATTTAAACACGGAAAATGCTTGTCACAATTTTTTTGTCCTGCACAAGTAGCAAGACAGCTGGAAAGAGTATACATTAAAACAGGATATGCAATTTTAGGTGGTAGCTATCTACTCATTTAAACACTGAGAGGGAGAGGGAGAGGGAGAGATGGCTGCCGTGTTTGAGAAAGGGAGTTGATGATCCACCTGCTACTGCAAGTTACATAGGCTAATATTGGAAAGCGAATCGCCTGATAAGGCATACATGAAAATTGCCTTTCGAGCATGAAAAGTTTTCAATTTATTCCAATTTTTACATCCCTCCTCTTAATGGTTGTTATATGGTATTGGGAACATTAGCTTTGACAGATTATGCGGTTCGAATTTGAAGAAAAAGGTTTAATTCATCAAAAGGAACTAAAGATTCTCCAACAAAGATTATCTTAAGTCATGCAATTGCAAAGCTCAAGGATTAGAAATAGAAATATTTTCTCGGAGAAGTTCACAAGCCTTCAATCTTGATGACAAAGTTATTTAAAAGAGGGGTGGAATTAGAATGTTGGCACACACATATACAGTTTTTATTGTTATTAAAAGATAAAATAATGATTAAAAATGTTGTTGGAGATAATTATGATGTCTAATCCAAAAGGGAATATGGCTAAGACAGCCCTTACACGCGTTTGCATTCTATATGAACCATATGGATGTGATTAGCATAGTGAAATGAAAAAATTCTTCATGTCTGGCAATGATCAAGTTTTTCTTTCCGTATGACAATGACTTCGGCAAGCCCTACCAAATGTGTCACAATTTTCAAACTGATAATTGAGTACCAGCTGTGAACCTGTCCGTGTAGTTGAGGAATCTGCATGCATTCCTCAAGCAATTGAAAACGCCGGCTTCGCTAAATATTCGGGTAATTTGTTCACCGTGCCTTGAGAATTGACCACCCTCGCTATATAAGTATTGTTCTTGCCATCATACTTGTATAATTTTGATCGTTACATGTAATTTTTGGATTGCCCTTAACCCGTGGCAACAGCTGGGAATTGGTTGCAACGTTCTCATGTTCGACCACCTCTAAAGCCAATGTAGCAAGCATTAGGCGGGCAGAAATTGGGCAGCATTTTATTTTTTGGGTTTGGAAGGGGATAATCGGTGGTGAATTTAGTGGAAGGGTTGTTGTTGCTGATTGTAGGTTTCTAATCACTTTCGTCATTTCATTTACAACAGTGGCCTTCGATAAAAGTTGACGCCGGCCGAGCTACCTGCGAAAATAGCAAGATTCAACAAGCAGCAACCTCAAAAAGGTATAGATTTGCCATAAAAAACCAAAATGCTAAAAACTCAGGCATAGATTCACAAAAGTATCTATATTAATTATATGCTAAAAAGAAAAAGTTAACTGATGATAAAGATGCAGTATCTATCTTGGGAGGAGATGAATGATCTCATAAGATAAACACGATCAGAACCATGTCATTGACTCGTTTCTATCAATTAATGCACGCACCATCTCAGCCCGGCCAAAATTAATCCTCACGCTACTAGACATTGGTGCAGGGACGAGATGGTAGCAGACGAATTTCTTCGTGTACCTGAAGCAAGTTACAAGTCAGCACTTCACCCTCGGAAATGAAGTCGGGAATGCAATTTCCAGGACCCGGGGAATGATCATCATACAGCAAGCAACAAAATGTATTGAATCAAACAAATGATCCCCACAAAAAACCATTTCATGCACCACACAGAAACAGTGCCTTTCCTTTGCATGGATGGACAACAACTGCAACAGGCACTAGTTTGTAATTCTCAACAATGGGGCCATAACACAAATGGCAAGAACACTTGGGCATGTTGATGCACCCATATTTGTTGCCAAGGCAACAGCAACTATGGCTTGAAGAGGCCTCTGTTAACTTGAAAATCAAATATGGAGCTAGCTGTGATTCACAGCAATTTGTTTGAAGAGGCGAGGAAGCAGTTCATGGGAGCTAATATCCAGGACTTCTGGATCCCTGAAATGAGAATGAAATAAAAAAGGTGGTCACGGGTGTATTGTAAAAATTTTCTGAGACCGCAAGATACAGGTCAACACATGTAAAATATGTGAAGAAGGCCAATGTGAGAAAATTACCTACAAAGTGTCTTTCCCTTCTCGAACGAACTAGATACAAACCAGATTTTGCGCAATGCAGGTGACTCAAATTGAACAAAGAAACCATCACCCTGCCCGTGTTTCCACTTTCTAGATCCCTGTCCTTTCCAAACCTGCAACATGATATCATTAGATATGACAGTTGCATTTGCAATTGCAAAAATGCTACACCGTGCCACAACAACAGTTTCCCTTGCACAAGTATTTCATAAATAGTTGTGTGTTAACCTTTATGACAAGGCACATAAATTGGTCCATAAGAACCAAGAATCATCCACAAGGTCAATAAGTATGAATCTTGTGGTAACAAAACAACTGAAGACAAAAATGCAAGGCAAAAATTGATTTTTTTATTTTTAATTATTTGTTTATTTTTCTTACAGGGTTGAGCGTGCCTCCACACAACCACATGTTGACAAGGGTATGCAACATCTCAGAACAGGTAGCCACATGGGCAAGACAATCTGGCTCAATGATTTTGAGTTGAGTCAGCGGCAGCAGAGACGTTTATGGCAGCAACCAAGAAGCAAAAAATGCACCACTGACAGGAGAACATGCCCACATGTTCTTGTGCAACCAAAGATAAGACTGTAGATTTCTCATATCAAGAAATCAAAGCTCCACACATACCTTGGTAGAAAGAAAAAAAAAATTCATCATTTTGCACATGCAACCTTGAGTATCATTCTGTTCTCAACTGAACAGCAGCATAGTCCCACACTAAATAACAACCACAATGAAGACAATAAAACAAAGGCAATAACAGCAGCAACAACAACAACATTGATTATATCCAATTAAAGGAGTTATGAGCGAAGCTTAAAAGCATTGTTCTCAGCTTAGAAGTCATGAATACTACTAATGGAAGTCACCAATATTGTCAAAAAAGGTAACCAAAATAACAGGGTCCATCTCCAGATAAGTTGACAGATTCTAAACTACCAATGCTGCACTATGAGAAACCAGACTTTGTCTCAATATAGGCTTTTAAAAGAATTACAATCAAAAGATTGGCACCATCAAACATGGAGAACCTATTAAATGAACCTACTGAGTAATCTAAGGAAGTCCTTCTAGTCTTGACTCTTGAAAACTAATTGTATATAATATCATCATCAAGTTTTATTGGCTTGACATACCAACCAAGCTTTATTCAAGTCTTGATAAGATCTGATCAAGTCAAACTAATTCTGCCTGACCATTCAAATCAATTCTAAACATTCCTTTGCATTCTTTTGATCTTCCGTCATTGAGTTATTTCCACTACGAAAATTTGTTTATCAAGTTTTGGATCATTTATTTTGAAGTAGCCTTCTCTGAATACAGAGACAAGTGAAATCTGTAAAATAGATACATGGAAAAAAAATGAGAAATCAACATAATTTTCATACCTGTGGATAAGATATAATGCTCTTGGGTACCACCAAGCAAGCAGCCTTGGAAAAAGAATCTTCAGCATACTGCCTTAAAAATGAGACGCAGCTGCTATGTGTATGGGGAGATTCAAATGCCTGAGTCAAGAAAATTTTAACTTATAAGCAAGAGAGGACCTGTTCAATCATAATGGTAATAGGAACTGTTTTGAAAGCACACAAAATCTCATTCCAATCAGAAATGTGGCATAATCTCAATGAAAAAGAGAAAAACATGGCACTTGCCTCACAATCGTATAATAACAAGTCAGCCTATCTCAATACACATGCTAGTACAAAGAAAAACAAGCAAAAATGGGAGAAACCACAAAAGTAGTCGAAACTTACCTGGAGATTTTGTCATTATAAATCAAGCACTTTGGCCTTTCATAAAGACCCATAAAACTTATAGCCTTAGACAAGTGTATAACCAAGATTGTATGACTTGACATTCATTCAATGGACAGGACATCCTAATACTCTCAACCCCCTATTTTACACAATACATCTAGAAATTTCCACACAGTTCAACAAAAATCCATTCACTCACACAATACAGGTCTTCCATAGACAAAGGACTGGGTGGAGCAATGCCCACAGTATTGATATCGTGGGTACATCAATGTATTGGGATAGAGATACACAACAATGTTGAATATATCCAGCAACAACACTAGCATTAGAGATTCTACAGAAGCACTGCAAAAGTAACAGAATTTTAAGTGAAACTTCAAGGGAAATGTATTTACACTTCAAGACAATATCATGAACACTTAATTTCTTTGCATAAGATTCTAAAATTTTCCATTACCTAATAAACAAAGTAGTTGGTGTACTAGAAATGAGTTTGGATTCATGTTAAACCAATTTGTGCGTGTGTGCACACATTGATTATTGATATATCATATGACTACAGCAGCATATATAACTAGATATTGTGATTATTGTAAATGTTGATTTGGAGCACAAGTTGTACATGAGATTCAAAGCTTGGCTACATTACAAATCAGGATGCAGCTATCAATTAAAAGACACAAAAATAGAGAAAAAAGTTTTAATACCTTATCAATATTGACAATGGGAGCATATTTATCAGTCTGTGTCTTTTGTTCATCAAGGAGGAAATTCACCCTTGCATCCACCTTTGATGTTTCATGCCACACTTTAATAGCCACATCCATAGTCTTGACAATAAAAGAAAAGATTTCTCTCGAATATTCTTCAGTTCCAAACTTTTCATGCTGCAAGTAGCACCATCAAGTTAATTTTCTTTAATCTAACAAATAAAGACAGATTTTTATTTAGGATTTGCCTTGTTATTGTTGAACTAACCCACACAACTATATTAAACACTTAGTTTAAGTCTGGGCATCTCTTAACCAATAACTTCATTGGAATATCTAACAAGCAACTGGATTAGCAGATATTATTTTGTAAGAAAATGACAAATTTGCCCGACATAGGCTGCCATGCTTCCCATGGTCTGTTTTATATGAAAGGGAGTCAAATGAATGAGCAAGATGGACAAAGGGCAGTAGTAAGTGCGTGACTCATGCCATTCAGTTGAAATAGCACTAGGTGATATCAAAACATGGGTTTGGAGCGCCAGGAACAAATTATGATTTATGTGCTGTGTATGAGATAGAATTGCCATTTGTAAACTCACCAATTCCAGTTTCACAGGGTCCAAATACTTTTCCATGTCTATCTTGGACCGAATAATCTCAACCTCTTGAGCTCGCTTTTTATCTCTTGCTAACTGTGAGAGACTCTTGATTTTTCTAGAGACCTCTGTACTCTGTGGATTATGCTGCAAAGCTACCTGGAAGGCAGCTATGGCCTACAGTTTTAATGATTGCAAGAATCAGCAACAAAATAATCACAAAGATTACTGCTGAACAACAAATGACAACTTAGGAGGTCCTACATCCTCATATCGCTCCATTGCCTCTAGCACGCATCCTTTCCTGAAATAGCCCTAGAAATGCATCCAATCAATCAGCTGTCATCTATAGCCAACATATGCAAAACCCATTTCAGTTTAAATAATTTTCCATTGTCAATGTTAGGGTAAAGGAACACATGATCAAGAAGGTGAAAATACCTTTTCCCATTGTGGATTCAACGTAACTGTGGTCTCAGCATCAGCAAGTGCTTTGTTGAGTTTGACCAAATGCAAAAAAGCAGCAGAACGGTTGCTGTTCGATAACGCCAAGATGCATGGTAGAAAATATTGATAGAAGAGTAAGAAGTATAAACAAAATTTTGTAAAAAGGATTATAAAAAAAAAAAAAACAACTTTTGATGGGAAGCAATTCTACTTGATCCAATAGTGCATCTAAAATATCCCAATTTAGCATCTTAAACAGTTAATAGAATGATAGGTTCAGATTACTGGCGTATTTGGCAAGTGTCTTATGATGACGATTTACATCAAGAACTATCCCCTCCCCACCCCCCACCACCACACACCCCACCCCCCCACCCCACACACACACACACAATCTGAGATGGTTCAAACCAGACCACAAACAATTGAAGTGACAGCTCCTCAACGATAAGCAAACAGAATTCATTCACGCAATGTCAGGAATAAATTTAACCCACGACAAGTGAAGAAAATCAGAGCAAAAGAATCCGCATTCCTGACATCCGTAACATGAAAAGGAAATGGAAGCAGCGATTCGAAGGGGGACATGAACCTGTAGAGGGTGGCGTTTGAGGGGTCTTTCTTGATTGCCTGCGTGTAAAGAGCAGCTGCTTTCAGATAACTGCCGGCCTTGAACATTTGGTTTCCCTGATCCTTGAGAGAAGGCCCTGCATCACCTTCCGGCGGAGCCGCTCCAGCTACTGTTTCTGCCATTTCTCGTCTTCTTCTTCTTCTTCTTCTTCTTCACTTTTCAAGGGTTTTCGCTTTTCGTTTGATTCCAGAAGATGTTCTGAGACTTCTAGAGTAAAGAAAGCAGAAGAACACGGGCGGAAAGAAGGCGGGGAGAAGGGATACAGAACACGAGAGTCCAAATGCAACAGGCGCAGGTAGCGCAGCAAGAGCAAGGGCTGTAAACCATTAGGTATTTATCCTTTGATTTGATTTCATCATCAGTTTAACTCGTCTATTAAGAATTTAATTAAAATTAAATATTTATAATTCCAAATAATTAAAATATTGAAAATTCGTTTCATCGAATGTAGTCCACTTGAATTCTTCCACCCCCGATCATCATGAATTTATTGGATTCTGTGCATGAGATTTATATTATCTTTAAATATTCATTTTTATATATAAAAGGAAAATTATTATTTAAAATGCCCGCATACATTGATTAAATAGCTCAATTACCATTTAAAATACCGTATAGCCGCAGCCTAAATCCACATTTTCAAAATACAACAGTACAATTGAATCCAATCACATTTGAATAACTCATCCCAAGTTGCACCGTCCACCGTCCAAACAACTAGTCTCATTTTTGGGTCCATCGTAATGTTTGGAATCATATCTAAGCTAACCAATATATTTATTATTGTCTATTTAGCTATAATACTTAATATTATTTTGATCAAAAGTTCATGTATTTGAAAATATGGACAATCATGTGTAAGATGCAAAATATTAAATTTTCATAGAATTATTGAAGACTTAACGTAAGAATGTCTCTAATAAGAATATCATGCCTCTCAGCTGAACAATAGTAGGATCCTACCATTTGATCCAACAAATCGAATTGTTATTTTAATAAAATAGGGAATAATTGTTAGGATATCCATATCTTATTTCTACTTTGAATTTTAGCATTTATATTTGTGCACCAACAAATGAAAATGGAAATAGATATGATGTATAACAAGGCCCACACAGGGCCACTACAGCAAGATATTGTCTGCTATGATCACATATAGACTGCGCCTACATGGTTTTCCAAAGCGCTAGGTAATGTGAGGTCAGAGATATATCTAACACCCAATATCCCCCACCTGGCTCTAATATCATTGTAGAACAATGTCATACCTGCAAAATACTGTCCACTCTAGTCCCATACTGACTGCAATTGCATGATTTTTTTTAAAAACATGTCTTACAAGGACTGCTTGAAACTTATCTACTCACAAGATACTGTTCACTCTAGTTGCAAACAAACCACACCCGCATGGTTTTCCAAAACACATCTTATAGGTTAAGAGATTGCAAGACTTATCTACCAATGCATCTCACCTGACCTAAGCTATATGATCTGACACCCCACCCAACATATGATGTCAAAGGTCTTTTGCCAAATGCGTGTAGTAAAACTCCACTTTTACAAAGGTTACAGAAGAATGGAAATCATGCTTATCTACCCAAGCCATCCACCAGGCTATTACATCCATACCTGCAACACAATCTTTCATGGCTCGACCAAGCAACACGTGGTGGAGGGCTTGGGCGAAAGAAAAGGAAACGTGGGAATTGTACAGGTGGGACAACCCTGATTTCTAGAATTCAAATTTCAAACTACAACAACAACAGTCTAGTAAAGGGTGGGGAACTTCCTCTACTAGAATCCTATTCCTGTTTCACAGTCGTCTCCTTGAAGCTCTTTGCCAACCATATAGCTGTTTCTCTTGGAGACACCTTCCCAGGCCCAAACGGCTTTAGCAGAATACCCAGCTCTTCAAACCTCTCTTGCTGAAGCAGTTGTGCACTGAACTCAAGCAAGCCTTCCAATGCCTCTGCCCTTTGCTGGTACGACGAGGTGTCGAACCTTTGTCGCCGTGATTCTGAAGATCCATGGCTTGAAGCCTCTGCTGTTGGATTCCTGTCTGAATATCCACTCCCCTCATCCCCATCAGCCCAAAACATGCCATGACGGACCAAACGCCCAGCATATCCCATGAAATTCGGCTTGGAAGGGGTCTTCTCTATAATCTGTACTGTGCACTTATCCTTTGTGATTGAGCGGTCGCCACAGTGTGCAGAGTTGGAGGATCCATGCACGGTTGCCATTGATTGCTTCTTGTGAATGGGAAACAGTGGGTCCTCAGATGAGGCTAATGGGAATTCTGCTATTTCAATTCTAGGGGCATTGACAGAAACATCAGGTGAGTTAATGCGGTGAAGAAAACCCATTTTGGGTCTTGAAGGGGTCTCTACACTTGCAACTCTTGCAGGTAAAGGTAGGGAGGCTCTGCGAGTTGGCTGGGTGGATTTATCAGCTGGAGTCCGTGAAGTTGGAAGCTGCATAAATATCGAAGTGAGGAAAATTAGAACATGCGTCTTTGGAAATGCAATGAGAAATTATAAACCATGAATGGCACTGTCACGTGAACATGGGGAAAATGCATGAATGTCATGAGGATATCATTCAATTAGCGCATGCTCCAAGGATGAGTTCACATGCACTCTGCAGCAAACATGGAGACATGGCCATTCAGTAGGGCCCAGCTGTTAAACAGGGACAAGCAGCCATATGCAATCAATTTCCATCTCTAACATAGAATGAGTCCACAACTTGGTCTAGGGGCCAGGAAGCATTTGCCAAGGGCCTGTCTAATGAAACTCCAAGCTCCCAGGCCCCAGCACATTCAACACATTAGCGATTACTGCATGCTTCTATTGGACCATGCAGATTGCACAGCTTAAATAGCATTCCTTTGATTGAAAGAAAGAAACAAGAAACAAGAAAACTAAGAAAATGAAACATAACTCCAGGGTGGCTGGCAATCTCAGACTGACCTACAAATAGGACTTGAATTCTATTAAACCATTTATCAGGAGCATACCGATTCACGATTTAGACCAGCACGGGCTATCTTTGAAGGATCTGAGCGTCTCTTTGGAGTGGCAGAAGCTTTGGCAGGAGTCAGTCTTGGTGTCTTTGCAATGCTGAAAGCCTTCGCATTAATAGGTTTGTAAGCATTTCTCTCTTCGACATGGGTGCTGCCAATTGATGATTCTGGTTTTCTATCATTCATATAACTTGGAGAATCATGTATTCTTTGAATAGAACTAATGGAGTCTAGCTCAGTTGCATCACTCAGCCTCAGAACCGAATCAAATGACTGTCTTTTTTCTTCGTCCAGACATGGAGAAACATACTCCGGCTCTGGAAATCTAGTCTTCTTTATGTAGTTGTTTGGCGGACAGTGAACAGGTAACAGATTGCGGTTGGGGCTAGATTTTAGGTGGATTTTCAGAACATATGGCTGAAGGTGTGGATGCCTAAGTAGCTCTGATGCCTGAAAACAAAGGAAAAATCAATGAAAGGGATTAAAGTCAAGAGGAAGTTCATGATGCAGATAGATAGCGGCGACTGCCACTACAATTGATGGCTATAGAGATCCGAGATGCCACTTGCAGCAAAAGCATGCATGCTCTAGGCCAGTAATCTGCATAACAGACTGACAAAGTGCTGACCAGAAGGAAAACCATATAACATGCATGTACATAGTTGAAATATGATGCCCACATTTAATGTGGAGTGGGTATATTGCAGCCAGGGCTTGTGTGACTAGCCCAGGCATAAGGTTGGGGTATGCCTGAACACATTAGGGGTTTGAATATGTGGAGTGGCTTTTCTTGCAGTCAGGGCTTGTGTGAATGCAACATTCCTAATAATTACCCCAGGCATACAGTTGGGGTTTGCCTAAACATGTTAGGGGTTTTAATGCATTCAGCTGTGCTTCAGTTGCAAATGTACAGATTTGGCGATAATGATAGTTGCTTGTCTTTTATGCTTGGAAATGTCTCTGACTGTCATAACCTACTTTTTTCACTAATAAAATAAATGTCTCATTGGAAAAACGAAAGCAATATCTCTTCTTCTTTTTTCTTTTTTGAACATGCACACATTTGTTGCCTACAAACCAAGCTAAGCAGATGTTGACAGCTTTTGTAAATCATTCTTCTCAAATTTCGTACATAGCGCATATATTTTCCCTCCAATCTTGATGAATACAAAGGGAGCAGAGTATGGTACATACGCTGGGCCTAAGCTCTGGATTTTTCCGGAGCATGCTTTTGATAAGTCCTCGACTGTGCACACGACAACCACAGCAAAAAGATTGGCTGTTAAGGATTATACATCCAATTAACACAATTTTATGGAAATTTCAGATTGTAAAGGGCTTACAAGGCTCCAGAATACATGCTGGGAAGAGGAGAAACAATGGATTTGTTGATTTTATTGATCAGTGCTTGCATGTCCTAGCCAAAAAGATGGAAAAAAACTTCCTCGAATCATTAATAAGAAACATAAGATCCGAAATCACTCATATGAATTTGTATGATAATGCCAAAACATACAATCAGGGATCTCTGTCTTAAAAAGAAAAGAGAGAAAAGCACATGTAAGCATATGCAAGGACGTACAAATTGACTAGAGCTATCTTACAGCATCACTATTTACAGTGAACATTTACCATATAAGGCCAAAAAGAATATGATTTGGAACCATTAGGAAACCTATAAAAATACTTGCATTTGATGAAGACATAGCCCAAGATCAACAAGAATGGTGCAAGAGAGTTCATGAAGCTGACCCCATGTAAGTGGGAAACAGCATATGATAACAAGGATGATGATGATAATTTATCACAAATGTTCCTAACATTCGGGGGTCAATGAGAGCCGTATGAAATAGTTCACAAGCAATAATTCAATAAGATAACAGTATTGATGTGATAATATAAGATAGTAAATAGTTTGCATATAAGGCCCAAACCATGATTTTATGGTGAAGAGATCTTTTATACAAAGTCTGATGCACATTTTACGGATTCTACATTTTTACAAGCATGGAAGGTCAGAGAGCATGCTTTAGGCTAATCATTAAGCATACAGGTGTGTCTTGGGTGGCTCAGCCTCAAAAGTCCAAGTTAGGGTTGTTCCTAGGCTTTTTCATTTTTTATCTCATTCACCACTCATCAAGGTCAACAACATCAAATTTTCAGTTAGATTTTTCCTATGAAGATGTTTTTCTTAATTACCCAACATTCCAACCTAAAAGCATGGTTGGTCTCACAGCAATCCAATAAAAAATATTTCCTTCAATTTGATCAATAGTTAATACTCAATAATCACTTAAAACTCAAAAGGCAAATCTCAATTTCTTCCATCTATCAATGAATATCATCAACCTACATTCCCATCACATTTTTCTTCAACAAGTGCAAGCTACAATACCCATGAATATCATAGACTAGAAAAGCAAAACAGCAATATGTTCTGGATGCTAAACCAAATAAAGAAGGCCCCTAGTGGCTACATAATTGCTATGGATAATCACTAGTAAATATTGTTCGGGGATGGCTTTTAGGACTTACAAAAGCTTTAAAAGCAGGCTTATGGGCCATCATCTCATACATGCAACAACCTGACATGCAAAATAAGTAAGAGACACAAGATAATTGTTTCAAATTGAATCACACTAAGACAAAGCATGGGTGAAGTTCACCTAGGGACCAAATATCAGATTTGGATCCATAGGGTATATCTGCAAGAAGCTCAGGGCACATGTAGCTAGGGGTTCCCACAACCTGCAGGATAAACAATTAGACAACATTATAAACAGCATAAACATGTAGAAGAGGGGACTAATTCTTAAAATCTAAAACACTCACAGAAGATGCAAGGTCATCCGAAGTCAACATTTTGGCAAGTCCAAAATCCCCTGCAATTAGCCAGGTGAATTTAAACAGATAAACCTTGAAATGGCAAAGGGTTACTATATCATTAGTTAAAAGTTCAAAACATAGTCATTGAGACTTGATCTTTAGTCCATGTGCAAAAACGTGAGACACATACTATTCAAGGATACCATGGATGCGCAAGTAACAAAGAACACAGTTCTAATTGGACAAATGCCACTAGTCAGCTTTTTTTATCTCTAGTCATCTATTTGCAATTCAAAGAGTGAGTGGACCAGATTAGACAACTGATGTAACTTTTTTGGTATGATCCATGCTAAGTTAACAAGTGAATTTCTGAAAGAGAATAGCATATGACAAATAACATCCAATGCACATAGAGGACTGTGCCCTTCTCACTTATAAAGTGTTCGGATGGAGAAAACCATGACAAGTCACAAGATGGAAACCATGGGTGAGAATTTCATCTTGATGCTTGTTCTGCAGTAAAAGGAAAGCAAAACCCAGTGGCTAAATATCAATGGAACTGAAAGTGGCATCATAATTACATCGAGGTAAGCCTTTTAGTACCCATTTGATGCTTTGGAATGGATTGACAAAACATAATGTTTAAAGGCATTTTCCTTTGAAATGGCAGTACCATTGCATTAAAAAACTCCTTAGACCATTTGCTTTCATTCCCCAATGTCTAGAAAGCATTATCTGACAAAAACATCCTAAGGACCCTTCATCGTGAGTGGTTCAGGGCAATCATCAATTGCTCAGGAAATGGGATTTATTTACTCCAAGTCTCATTCAAGGCTCTAAAATTGTTTATGAGAAGCAAAGAACTTGCATTGTTGCTTGTGAAAATCCATAATTTTTGCACAATTTTGCACATAATAAACTAAAAAGCATAAGCCAACTGTCTATGCTTATTTGCTTACAACAAGCAAAAGACATTGATGGGAAGCATTACTAAACAGTTCTTCAGTTATTCAAAACATTAATATTGGGATTTATTTACTCCAAGTCTCATCAAGGCTCTACAACTGTTTATGAGAAGCAAAGAACTTGCTTTGTTGTTTGTGAAAATCCGTAGTTTTTTGCACATAATAAACTAAAAAGCATAAGCCAGCTGGCTATGCTTAGTTGCTTACAACAAGCAAAAGACATTGATGAGAAGCATCAAACAGTGCTTCAGTTATTCAAAATATTAATATCAGAGAGAAACTTCCTTTCACACCAACTTAATTAAAGAAACATACCAATGGCAACTGGTTCCGGAAGATATCGTTTTTATTTTTACCAAATTGAGTATTTCCAATGAAATAATATTCGTTTCCGGATTTCAACATTCCAAAACACCCTAACTAAAGATAAAAAATTGTAAACCATCATTTTAATAATATAATTCAGGGGAAAAAAAAGAACAATGTACCTAATCGAATGTCTTGGTCTTTTGTCAGGAATATATTTGAACACTGAGGCAATCCAGCAACATAATCAGTACAGCTTCAGAGCTTTTAAATAGTGCAGCAAATTTTTACCTTTGCCAATTGCACTAAAGGATCACTGACCTTTACATCACGATGAAGAATGTGATTTGCATGCAAATAATCGAGTGCCATTAGCAGCTGCACAAGCCATTTGCAGAGCTTCTGTACAGTTTAAATTTTGTAATGAAAGTTAAAGAAAGCTTGCTTAGCCGAAAGAAGTTGAACATGGCAAAGATAGAAACATCAAAAGTGTGGAAAGTCAACTTTGAACATGGAATACATGGTGTACAAAAATTGTGCACAAAGTGTGACAATGCCAAAAGTTTAAATCCAGTATGTTATATCAACCATGTGTACACATGGTTTCACAGTGAAGCTGAAACCATGAAGCCCAGACTGCTACAAAACCATGCATGTTATGACTAGCATGGGTAGTGTGGCAAACGAACATTTTATTCATTTACATATTTCTTTTTTCTTTTTTCTTTCTTTTGTTTAATCAACCTTGTCTTTGTACAGTGAAGCCTAGATTTCTGATCCACTAGTACTAGTGCTGCTTACAAGTTTCGTACGAAGTATCCTACACATAAACCTGGGTGACACGTGCACAAAACTAGCAAATCTCTGAAAATAAATTTAACCACCTCTTCAGGGAAATGAACTCCATTTGCCTTTTTTATAGCTTCGGCCCTGTTAAATAAGATATCAGAAGACATATGATTACCCATATGCCAATGTCATGCTCAAATAGAAGAAAGAAAAACAAATTTTTAAATATAGGAATCCATCAAGAAATGGAGCTTACATGTCTCCACCCTCACAGTAACCTATAACAATGCATACATAGCATCCCTGGAAGCAAAAGAATGAACAGTGTAAAAAGCATACTACAGAAAGCTCTATCAAAGTCGCATAAAAGATTCCGTGAAGTATGACATAAACAAGAGGAAAGAGGAACAGAAAGTCACTTCCAAAACAAAAGCATGTAGGGTGTATTTGGATAATGGGTGTATTTGCTGAAGGAAGTATAAGCCGCTCACTTTCCTCTAATGTGACATTATAACTACCTTGAACAATCTTTTTTTTTCCTCAGCATTACCTATATTTCTAATGAATTAAAAAGTACTTTAATCAATGACATCAGGAGCAAGAAGTAAGAGAATTTTTTAGGTTTTACAACTATCATCATGGAAACCAAATACAGTAAGCAGGAAAAATAAGAAAAGGCTACTTGTGCAGTCTTAAATGATAATGAAAAACAAGACGAATTGGAATATGAAGCCTCCAAAAAAACAAGGGAATTGTTTTCACAGAGAAATTTTATAGAAAACTAAGCAAATTGAATTGGGAATAGGTACCAAAACGTTTTATAGTATTAGTAATATATATTACTAACCTTCTCTACCCAGGAATCTTTGTACTCCACGATATATGGATTGTGTACTTTGGAAATAAGCTCCATCTACAGAATCAGACAAATCAGCATCTTTAAATACTGTAAGAGGATGGAAATATCAAATAAGCACATCAGAGGCTTAACAGAAAAAAACCACGCTAATAAGGATAAGGCTTCAACGATAACAACCATGCTAGCAAAAAACAACTTAAGTGATGTAAAACAGTCATTATTTGCCCACAAAGGCACAAATTTCAAGCCAATTTGCCATTCAAAGATTTAAAGGAACTACAAGACAACCCAAAATACTTTGTTTCCAACAGCAAAAGTTATCAAAGTCTTGATATTTATGAGTGGATGAATACTTTCTTTTACTTGTCTGGAGAATTAAATTAAAAAAAAAAGAAAAGAAAATTCATTTAAATTTTGTCATATTTTTGTTAGTCGATACATCCACAATGTGTTATTTCTCAATCTCTTTCTAAGTAAACTTAATGAAGCATCAATGCTACTCAAGATAAGGAAAAATCTCATGCACCTCCTGATGAGCAGATCTACGGCATCTATCAGTTTGACGGGCCAGCCGAATCTTCTTCAAGACATACCTAAAAGAGCAAAAGAAACCCAGTCAACTTATCATTAAATATGACAAAACACGGTCAGGATAGATATCTACCCACAACCAAGAGTGAGGAATAGAAAAGATGCCAAAAAACAGATGTCCATAGCCTCACTTCTTCTTTTCATGCTTATGCTTCACCAGAAGAGCAGAACCAAAGGAACCCTTCCCAATCTGCTCAAGAACTTCATACTGATCCATCTCAGGTAGGTCTTTTGTACCTTCTGGAATCTTCTAATATTTCGATCCTGGCACAGTCAACAAACAACATTGTGAACAAACATATCAACTGAAAAGATAATATAGAGGTTCCAACATTTGTAACAAATCATATTCTTCTGGTCTGCAGAATTCTCTAGTTTTCTGTCACACTAGACTACATACTTGCAGGACTCAGGGTTCAATGATCAAGACTGATTATCTGATGGATATGGCCATATGTAGGAAGACCTCAAATCCACCAGAATGGGAGATCCTTAACTTTCATAGACTGTCTTCTTTTGGTAAAACAATAGTTAAAAACCAAAGATCAACGGCTTGATAAAGCATGGAAAAGCCTGAATTAACTCAATGGAGCTCACGAAAAGTTGATTGCCCATGAACCTTCAGCACTGATACACAAGTGTATTCCAAATCCTAAATAATACGCTAAGCCTTGCCCAAGTAATTGGGCCAACACATGAATCCCATCGCACCATCCGCTGGTAAGCTGATTTTAATGATTGGAAAATATCCAAGTGCAGCAAGTCTTTTCACTAGTGCTTACCAGAAAGTTAATCATTGCAAACTTCACCTTTACAAGCTATGCCAAAATTTCCTAAGTAAGAAACTCAGGCAGATGAAGTAGACGCAACTCTTCTTGGTTTTCAAACCTCATTCATAACAGTCCATCCACTGGCCTCCATATCTGCAGTTGGCCTATCCCATTCAGGAACGTTTCCATTGCGTATCCAGTCAGCAGTAGGGCCCACCACATCAACGGTTTGGATCACCACGCGCTCATTCGATTCTTCCCATTCCCGACTGCAGGATTATTATCTAAACATTTGAAAAGACTTCTCTGCATTGCGAATGGAACCCAAAAATAGAAGGAAAAGAGAAATGCCTACAAAAGATACCATCTTACACGTCGCCAAGCGTGCAAATTAATTGCAAATGAAGGAACAGAATGTTTGCATTTTCGTAGGTCTGCATTTTGAGAAAATTAGACAGAAATGAGAAACCCTTCAAGAAAGCAAGTTATGTTTCCGGCACTACCCATCACCCCAAAGGCGGAAGACGATGCTTTGTGGGAAAAGGAAAAGCTTAGTGGTGGTGGTGGGGTGGGGTGGGGTGGGGTGTGGGAGGGTGGAGTGCGGGGGGAGAGAGAGTGTGTGTGCATAAATTCACCGAACAGACAGCTCTACCATGCCCGTCCAACGGGTGTAAATCATCCAGCGGAGTTCTGAGGGAATTACAGCTGAACGGTCTGGATAATCGTATGGTGCTGATTTCTCCTTTCAGCACTGACAGAATATCCTGTCTTATCCGGAAAGACAAGATTTAACAAAAACCCAAATGCAAACATCCAACTCGAGAAATGCCTCATCTTCCATCAAGAAACGTTGAAAAAAAAATAACCACATAAAAAAGGCAACAAAAAGCCGTTCATCACAGCCAAACTAGAACTAGAAAGAAGAACAAGAACGGAGAAATGCAATGCAGCCTCTCCTATGAGATCCGCATCGTTCATAAGCGGAATCTGCAGCGGAAGAAATGCTGCTGATCAGCGAGTCTCTCCATGCTACCCTGGCGAGTTCCCAGCAACTGAAAAACCGTTTCTCACTCACCTTCGCCGGCAGTCGCAAGGTCGAGACGCCTCTCGCTGAGTAGGTGAGATCTCAGCAGTGCAACGCGGAGATGAAGCGTCGGCATCATCCCGCGTTTGCCGTCAGCATCGGATGGGGCAGCATGCCTCAGCAGCTGCCGCTTCTTCTTCTCCCATGGGAGCACCAGAGAGGCGGCAAAAGATTGAAACGGCGAGCCAGGAGTCAGGAGTCAAGGAATTCCAAGTTTTTGAAATTTGGAAAAAGTGATGAGAAGCTGTGAGTGACCAGGTCAAATCTGACCAGTTACTTTTCAGATGCTGCCGTTGTTGGTAGGAAAAAATGCTCCGGATCTGTGTAGCGGATGATGCGCAGTCGGCTTTAACCAGTCGTCCGTGAATGCAACGACCGGCACGCGTATCGGCACAAGAAATGAATGCTATTTATAGAATAAGGAAATTAAGATCAGCAATACGGGGGAATTTAAGTCTTTAGAGTACATAAAAACAGAGAATATTTCTTGTGAAAATAATAATAATAATAGTAGCTTTGCTGGGGTAATTTTTATGGATTTTATCTTTTCTTTTTGTCCATCCAATCGCCTTCAAATTGAAAGATCGAATATTAAATCCACAAACACCCCGTTTGACCAGACGCACGCACTCTTCGATACCAAAATACTCATTTTAGAAACTCCAAATCAAATTTTAATACCAAAACGTGCGCTTCTTTTTATACAAGCTGTATTTTTTTGGCTTTTACACCTTAGATCCGATTACAAGCTTAAAAAGAAAAAAAAAAGGCTCTATATGTAAACAAGCTTATCAAATGACCTTATTAATATATTATATAAAAGATTCATATATCTTAATTAATATCTATGATTTAAATTTTTTTAAATTATGGTCTATTTTTTAAAATTATTTAATAAAATAAAAAAATTAGTTCAACCAGTTCAACCAATCGGTCAACCCGACCACCGGTACGATATATTTATAATGATTTTATTTTATTTTTACTATTATCTATTAATAAATTTTTTTATTTTTTAAATATTTTTATTTCATTGTCAATATCATGACTTAAGTTTAAGCATGAGCACGTAACTAAAAAAAATGAATAAAATTAAAATAATAGAATAACGTTAATTTAAATTTGCTTGAAATTCATAGGAACTAAGCTTTCCCGGGGTTTAACCAACATCCACCTCATTTCCAATCTTGGTTTTGAAGCTGCAGAGGAGGTAGACAAGGCAGGCGGGTGTGACGGGTGTTTCCCATCCTAAAAATAAAACCCACCTTCAGGTGATTTTTCTGTTTGCAGGTAAGCTCAGCATCATCTGGTGGCACGTCCCTGACACTCCCTGTATGCATGCAATTGCCCCGGACCATTATTTAGAAATTATGCCAAAATTGGCATAATTAAAAATTTATAAATATATTGAATAATGTTTAGGAATATGGATCCATGCAATTATTTATACGAGAAGTAGGCACACCTACAAATGTCACTAAATACGTCACGGTCGCCTTAAATATCCCTGGGGCATGCCTCCATGAAGTAAAAAAAGCTCCCATCTCACAAGAATCAAAGCCCTTCTCCTTCTTTTACGGCTGCCGTGCGCTTGGCTGTTGGCTCCGTCCAACCCACTCAGTGCGGATTTATATTCAACTTAAATTGGATCGTCCACGTTGTGGGCCCCACTCCTAGAAACGACAATGAAGCCATATTGTTCTTGGGACAATAAAAATCGAGCCCCTCAACAACCGCAGCAGCAGCATATAAAATGCAATACATATACACTGTGCGCACGTATCCACACTCATATATATATATATATATAGGAATATAACTGATTGTTCACCAATGTATAAATATATATTATATCTAACTAATTGCTCACCAATATTCGTCACACGCTGCATGCCGGAGTATTGAAATGTTTTTTGTCGTTTGTGGTGAGCTTTTCTAGTGCGATGCACGGCAAAGAGATTCGCACGTGAAAGTCACGTGTCACTGCGAAAGCGTCCCCGTCTGTCTTCCTGTCTGTGGGCCGGGCAACCCGGAGAAATCTCCGACTTCGACTCTTTGCTTTAATACCACTCATCAATTCTCACATCCAAGTCTAATTCGCCAGATTCTCCT